>QJNY01000022.1:292432-307677 GCA_004155945.1 Monosporascus sp. mg162
TTTTTTGGCCCCCCCCCCCCCCCGCGTGACAGGCTCGTATGGCGTCTTCCGACGCGAGCATTAACTCATCCTACCAGATACTTGACGGGAGCATCTGATTCTAGACCTTGAAGATCGCCCAGACACACACACAGCCTGTGGATGGACGACGGAGTCGCCGATGCCAATTAGTCTCTGATAATGGCGCATGGGAGTCCCATAAGCGACGTGAGTGCTATGCCACTTTGAAGACGTGTGGAGGAGGTTCTAGGGGTCTTTCTTAGGGTCTGATTCGAAGAGCGCGAGAGAAAATTGGATGCGATTTAGCGCCAGTAGTTGGGTACGTATTGAAAAAGCGTGCCCCTCCTACAATTATTTCCTGGCCAGTTATTTCCACCTCACGGAGCATTCAATCTTACAGCGCTAAGCTTCTTTGGCAATTCCGCCGCTTATCATCCTCGCCCCGGAAAATAAGCCGCGCCAAGTAGGTATGGTTAGTACTTCCACCATTAATATATGGCTATCCCTCTCGCTTTAGTTACGGTTAGGGCTCACGGGTTAGGGTTTGCAATTGGGGCTAGGGTTAGACCCCGGGGGTATTAGGGACCCCGCGAAAGGCCCCCCAATTCGGGTGTATGGTTTTGATATTTGCAGTGGTATTGATGGTAAAGTGGTGGTTGTGTTATGGCAGTTGTACCTCAACCTTACCCCAACCGCCGAATTACAGTATCGGGGAAGATGAAAATTGTTTGTGGGGTTGCCAGAAGGGGCTTAGGTGTGGTAGGATTTGAATTTGGGCGGGGTGGAAATAACTGGCCCGATCATATCAATGAACCGAACTGGCGACGACATCCATTCATCACAGAGCAGATATTAAACGGACAAGGAGTCTAGTCGACCTTTTGCGATTGTGCTTTGGTGCGTCATGTGACAGTCACGTTCCCCATAAATATCCCATCACCTGAGGTACCTAAGTAATATCAAAATATTGCACTGACAGCATCTCAGTACGTTACAGATTGACAGCGATCATCCTTCCAGAAGCCAGTAGCATGATCCTTGAACAACGCGAGATAACACGTTAAACATTGCCCTGGGCTTTCATCGGAGCCCTGGACGGGTTTAGGGGCCTTACATTGCCCCTGGCACTACTCCAAATTGAATCCCCACTTCCTTCCGAGGCATGTGCAGTAGGTATGTTCCATATGCGCGGATCCAGAGTCGGTACCTATATCGAATCTGTGCTCTCCTATAATGACTTCATCGTGCCTAAGACGTGTTCAAATTTAACGCCACTCTCGTGGTTGATACATTCTAACAACACACCAAGTCGATACCGGGGTTGCCTTGGGTTTTCTCGGGGGCCTCCGGTTGTTTCGTGACAAAGTTGCGCTATGTCGATGTCTGGTGTTTTCTTCTCCGGTATCCAGACGTCATAGGTCGCTACATGACGTGACAGATCGCTCCTTCGAGGATTTCATCCTTGTCACGGGAAATTTCATGTCCCAGATGACAGCATAAATCGTATGAGGAGTGGAATCGAAGAAATCTTCTCTCAGGTGGCTTCTCGGGGCAAGATGTCGTATAGGATTTACTACCCCGGAGTCTCCGCCCCACTTAGGTCGATCTCGCCGAATCGTTAATTGAACCGAGGTACTGTAAACGCTCTCGCAACCCCACCAATTATCACCCTTCGCCCCATAGAAACTAAGTGGGTGGCCAGGTCAAGGTTGGCACTTCTGCCATAAGACGACCACCAATATCAACAACACCATTACCAACACCGCTGCAAATATCATGGCCATATACCCAAATAAGGAGCCTCTCGCCGGCTCCCCAAACCACCCGGGGGCTAATCCTAACCCTAGGTCTAAACCGGACCCTAACCGTTGGTCTGCTGGCGACAATGTTAAGACATAAAGTACCACCATTGGTAGCTTTGGAAAAGGCGATTTTCCGGGGCAATGGATGATCGTCGGTGGGGCTGCCAAAGAACATTTAACTCGGGTCAATTACCGATGCGAGGTCAACCAAGCTGTGTGTGGCGGGGTTCTCGGCCAAGCAGCCAAAGCCGAAAAAAAATATGCACGCTTTTAATCCACCCACTTGAAGCTACAACATAACAACAGAAATCCACAGCCCATTACGATACGGATGAAACTGACCTGATATTCGGGAAAAGCGACATCTTGCGAAAAGAGGAATAACTTTTTAATCTAATTGTTCACGTTATTATTAATTTAATTGAGAGTTGAAACGCTGCAATCTTAGCGAAATGGTGGTAGAATAATAGGTGGCCTAGGCGTGGGTCAATTAAAAGTGCCCGTTCCTTTTTTTCTTTTTTTTCTTTTTGGCTTTAGCTTTGGCTTTGGCTGCCAGGTTACTGTACTGACATTTAGTAGTGGCTCCGTGACGGCGCAATAGAATCCACTACGGAGGCCTCGGCGGAAGCCAAGTAAAAGAATCTGGGAACAAAAACACAACCTGCTACTGCTACGCAGGATATTACCTAAAATCTATAACATATCGTATTAGGTCTGTCGATCATACGTAGAAATAGACTGGGAGAAAAATTGCGGGACTTTCTAGAAGGTCTTAAGTGCCAAGTCCTCTAATTGTCATTACCCAAAAGGGATATACCGCAGTCGATCAACTTCGTCCCTTGAATAGTATCTCGCTTTGGCGGGTTCTCATTGGAGCTCCAGGAGGAGCAGCTCGACCACTTCTGACATTGCAGATCATCTCAGACTGTTTATCTGTCCGTAGCGCCACAGCGTCGCTGACACAAGACTGATGAGAATTGAGTCCAGAAGGAGCCGCAGTGCCTAGTTATGGCTCGCTTTCATAATGCGGTCGCCGGCAAGCTGTCGCACTCCTACCATGAACTGCAGCTTTACCTACCTAGGTGCTATTTGGTTGAGGACATTCGAGCTCTTTGACTAGCTAGACATGCTGTAGGGGACAAGAGGGGCCTCGGTTTGAGCAGCTAATAAGACTACGCTAGGAACAGAAGAGTTTGGTAATCAGGATATGCTTAAAATGCACGTGGCAGCCATAATCCGGTAGAAGCCGATATACATCTCATGCTAGGAGGGTGGCCCTGGCAGGAGATGTGTTATTGTTTCCATCGGATTACGGCTGCGTGGTTGGCAGATGTCCTTGGCTCATCAAAATTTGGGCTAACTCCTTGAAAGCGCACCTTGCCACCAATGAAGTCCAAATCAGAAAACATCCTCAGGTTCATTAATGGGCTTGGTCGTCAAGGTCTTCATCTCCACCGCCTCACATCGTTCCGCGACCTGAAACGGGCGGTCGATTTGTACCTATATACTTATTCATATAAGGCTCGCAGAAGTCAAGTCAGCAATGATGACGGCCGACTCCGCAATTCAAATTTCTACCAATAAACAACTACATATACAAGGCTTATTGTAGTTACTGGCATAAAAGCCCCATATCTCGGAAGTCTCTGATCTCATTAGCTAGTGTATTAGATAGTCGCTACGCACTAAAATCGTTAGATGAGATACATAAGACACCACCAAGCTGGCGTTGATTAAGGTCATCACGTGACAGGAGTCCCGCGAATTCTCGAACCCCTGGCCTATCACCGCTCGGACCAGAAACTACCTAGGTTACAGGGCGGATACCAAACTTATGTATCACTTCCTAATAAGCTGTATGTACACAATGCAGCGATAAGCCAATCGTACATTACTGTAAGTATTGTAGTACGTTTAAGGCCAGGATGGTTTGGCATATGGATACATAAAGCTACAATGCCAGTGCTTGACAGACCTGCGGTCGTTGTTGTTTAGATGGGAAGGTTCCTGCAAAGCAGCAGGGATGTCAGCAGGCGCAACGCAACTCCAAAATGACCGACGCAAGTACTGTGTAGCTTCAAGTGGTCCAGATTTTCAACTAACAGAGTACATAGAATCGTATTGATCACGATGGGGTACCTATAGCTACTGTAACATCCGGTGGCGTGATATAGCATTATCATCTCTGTGATCCGCAAATGAACGATGATGCGGTTCTAAATATCTCATAAGTTATTCTAAACTTCGACATGGCGGATCCTGTTTCCAAGGTACTGACTACAATTATTCTAGAAGCCTGGTCCCTGCACGTATATGGCGCGCTCCATATATAGTTCGAACGGATGATCGAGATATATTAATATTAATTAGTTGGGCTTCGTTGCAAGCCAAGTCATTCGCCGACTTGGTGGCGGCTCCGACAAGTGACAATAAAATGGCTGTGTATACGAGGTAAGCAGCACATGTAATAGACATACGTAGGTCGACGAAAATAGCTTATGTGTAATACACGTGGGTGTTGCTTCCATAGGGGAGCCCACACGTCATGTGTCCTTGGCTATATTAGGTAAAATGGAATGACGGTATCCTATACTGTGGGAAGTAAGACTCCCAGGGGTATTCTCTTGCTAATTACCTCCGCATGACCGTCCTATGCTGTATAAGGTTAAAGCGTAAATTCCTATAGATATTACAGAAAATGCATATTTTGCGAAAGACATAAAATATTGGCGAAACGGGCGAAGCATATTTACTTCTGTATAAATTTGTGTAAGATTTTACCTGATCCTGAGGTGGACCCGGCGGGGGGAACGATACAGAATACCCCTGAGAGCTGTACATACACATATACCGACGAATCTCCGATGAAATCGGGGATGCCTTATAACATGAATATCACATCGAAGGTCGGGGCCCATCGATTACGGGCTTATTATCGTATGACAGCTCCAATGCGGAGAATTGATCTGGGAGGCGCTTGCTGTTATGAACCAACAACCTGGCTGGTTCCAGACGGTTGGGCGTACAAGACAGTAAATCCCGATCGGTGCCAAGAAGATCACGCAACCTGCTCACCCAAATATAAGGGCTCACTACGGCTATACAGGTAAGCTAGGTAAGGCAGTGCTAATGACGGCGAGCTCACGAATGTAAGTAGGATATATACATTGATTACCTCTCCTATAGTTTAGATATTTAAGCAGCTTGTGATACAACTTTACCCATATTACGCTTGGTTGTCCGCTATTACCAGACGTAACTAGTTTTGCCTTATTGCTCAGATTCCCACGGTACTCCTGCTAACATAAAACCGTACGACTAGGTTTTAATAGTTGGTTAACTAGCCCAGCCGTCACATTTGCCTTCCTGAGCGAGGTTGGTCGGAGTAATGACTGAGCAATATGTGTTAACTTGTATTGACGTATAGCGGATCCTGTACATTATAGAGGTAATTTGTTATCCTGGCTAGATACCTCATAAGTACCTAGCCGGCGGGTAGGGTTGTCCTTAAAAATAATCAAGGTATCAAGCTTATAGTCACAATAACTAGGTAAAAATGTTATAACCTAACAGGCTTGGCTTTACCAGAACAGTCGGAAGAGAAACCTGTAAGAGGTCCAGCTGCAGACTAAGATCACGTGACGGCTAAAAAGAATCAGGGAATTTAGCACCGGCCGGCGCACATATGGCTTGAGCTTGCAAACATGCAAACCCGGATCTTACTCATATACATATATATGTGCTCCTTACATGGATGTACTTATTGTGATGCTCTTTGAGGCAGGGGTATCGCACTGATATGGACATACGTCTTTGTTTATTGTCTGTATGGTTACGTATTTGGCTGTATACTTACCGTATAGGGGCTTATGTGGTTGCTTATGATCCAGGGTAATAGCTGAGCTCCTATCTTCTCAGTGGCCACAAGGCGTCAGAACCTCCAACTCTTTTGCTCAGTACTGACGCCTTGCGGCCCTCTAGCGGATACTTTTGCTTGAGAGTTAGAACATCCGGTTTAAACGCGAGACTGTCACCTGGGCTTTATAACTGGATGCTTGAAGACCGCTGGAACCGAGCTCGGAGTCGTACCAAGTACCTACACAATGGTAGGCTTAAGATGCATATGCATCTGTGCATCCTTGGCAAGTGATAACTGCCGGTGGACGTTACGTGGCGTGCTCGTTAGACCCGGCAATTGGTTGACGCACCCTCCAATTTGACAAGCAGGGATCCAACGAGATTTATGTGAGATCGGGAACCCGGCAATATAAGATATTCCCGGCGAATGCCACCAATGTCGCGACACTCTTCGCATTGGAAGACTGGGGCGGAATCGAGACCGACAAAGATCCTCTTTTGAACTGAAGCTAGACGCAGATCTTACTTACAGCCTGAATGGTCGGTGGCAACGAGTGGGGTTACTATGTATGTATCGGCGACCCTCCAGCGGCGGAGCCTTGCAGCTCCACTGCCCCGACCTACCAGGTTGCATATATACCGAAGACAACTTCAAAATACTCTGAATACATATCACCACTCTCTGAACACGTCTAAAGTCATCTTCATTTGTTAGATCTGCAGCTGGATTAGCTTTCCATAGCGTACGGCGTAATTTGGTCGGGATATAAATGATCTACGAGCTCTCTAACAAAGTTGTGGTATCATCCAGGGCCCAGTAGTGATTGGCTGTAATAAGATTCTTGATATTGTGAGGATTGTCCCTTAAGATAACTGTTCTATAGCCTCTCGACCCGCTTTCGTGGGTAATGGGACGATACGCCATTGATAACATTGAGGGCTCTTCCAGCATCCGAATTACTAGTGGCCCCTTTGCGTGGCCGTTTTAACAACAGGCCGCTGACATTTGATATTTGAATACTGTGTAGTGTTGATACTGATGAGGAAGGTGCCAAGCCTGTCAAGATACTTATTCTTGAATCTTCTTGCAGCCTCCACTCCCCATTCTGGAAAATTAAGAGAACATCCTGAAATCGCGGTCAGCGCATAATTTGGTACATATTGTATATTGTATCTTATTAACATGTGCAGGCGCAGAGCAGCATTGCTGATGTGGTATGTCGGCTTTATGTATATGCTGTGATATTAGCCGTGGCCTCATCTATGGGTTAGAGGGGCTCATATACCTTAGGATGATCGTGCATGGCTTCCAGGTCTGCCTTTGAAACGTACCCAATAACTTCAAAAAAATAGATCCACATTGCTGTCAGAGCCTCATTGACCTATCTACATTCATATTACCTTGCACACCGGTAAGTACCGGGGTGCAGCGAGTATTGCACCATCTCCCCTACATGAGGATCCTACCTCATATGTAGGTACCTCATTACAGGTTATCTAAGCAGGTATGGGCGATGCTTGGTTGATGCGTACTTAGGTAAGCGTACATCGCCCCTCATCTTCAAATGCTCGGTATGTATGTCATGTGTGTAACCTGGAAATATCATATAACGAAGCTAATAAGAATTAACGCTCATATTACGAATACATAGTAGACTTTGCAGTTTGTATTTACCGGTGACACCCATCAGCTGTTTTGCCCCAGATTGCGTTTTCTCCTGCTGCCCGATGCCGCCTCTGTGTCCCTTGAGAAAACTACCAACTACCTCTACGTACAGCGCAGTCCTACCAGAGCTAGATAGGTTATGTAGGTACCTAGGCAGCAGGTCTTGATAGCGCTACTTGGTAGTTTATCGTAGTGTATAGGAAAGATGTATCGAATGCACACATGCAACCAATTCGCATGCACGATATGCGCCTCCCCCAAGGTACTCTATCGACGTACCGATCAAACACCTCCACTTTCAAGGGCGTTGTCGGCCGTTTTTGCCCACCCCTGCACCCTCTACAAGTCACAAGGGTATTTTAGGGTATTTTAGGGTATTTTAGTTTCCTCTAGTGTGCCATTACGTTTCATGAAGGTCTAGAATGTAGATGTGTATAGCAAATTGTATGGTAGGTGACCTTGTCGATTTCGTCCGAAGTCGTGGTTTTCGGAGATTGGCACCTGCGATAGCGGTAAGCATCGGCAGACCGATTTGCAATGTCCAAGCCCATACAGATTTGTATGTGATGCATTTACATACAAGTCTGCAAGGGTATATTTAGCTCATTCCCTCCACCAGGTCCACTGAACAGCCAGAAGTGAATGCTTTTACCCCACTTTACCTTAAGCTGCAGTAATATACGTGGTTCAGCAGTTGTTTGTGTCTCATCCACATTCAATCTCCGCAACCTTCTCAACTCGTTCATAATCCATAACCTCCGTCTCCCGCAGCCTGCCAAATAAATCCCCGACCTAAACATGGAGACCTACACTACTGCTGCATACCAACTTCAGCTCACATATGACTAGAGATAGAGCTAGACTAGTTTTCCAAGCCACAAGGAGAGGCCCGACTAGCGCGTGCACCTCTGACACTGGGTTCGCAAGCGTTTCCCGATACTTAGGTAGCCTATTCTCGTTTTCCACTAGTATTCCGTACCTTCTAATCTTACCTGGATCGGCCTCTGTTTCTTCTAGCTGTCTTGGCGTACTGTATATTCTCCGTGTTCGACTGCGAACTACCTACCTACGTTGGTTTGTGCTCACTCACCCAGTTGGCCCATCTATACATACCCATTGGATAGAGTCTTTGTGTGTGTGCGGAAGTGAACCTTGTGACGGATACAGATACACCATACACCACACCACCCTCTAAAAGAAGGGCCCGGGTCTCCCGTGTTCCCATCTTTCCATGTGGTTCGGGTTTAGTTGCCGTCGCTTGCTCACTTTGACTTTTTTCTGTTCATTCTTTTTGTCGATGACAAAAGACCGCTGGCCAGTTCCAGTAGTAAATGCACATATCCAAGGCCTCCACATATCCGTCGCTTGGCATTGTCGGTTTGCCGAAGGCCACCCTCGTAAGGCGCATTGTTTTTCCCTTCACCGCCCCTGCTCTACTGTACTTTGTACATAGCAATGCCCGCATAAGACTTCGAGCGTCGGTTATCGGCCTGGGTGCCCTCTCTGGATAACCACCAACGACATATTTATCGGTAGTCAAGGCGTTGGTCTGCGCTGCATCCACCCCAAACCGAAAGGCGGTTACTAAGACGGGGGTTGCATTGCTACAAGAGGTGAAGGGACTCCCCCGTCGTCACCCACAAGGGTCTGTCAGCAACCCACTTTCGGACCTCTTCGGGTGTATACTTGTAATTCTTACCACCGATCGTCTGCTGGGCCCCCTGTCGAACCACCCCTGCTTCTTTAGCTCCCTTGAGAGGCGCTTTTTGACAGGGCCTGTACCTCGACTGGGTCCTTCGCAAGGCGAAAATCTCTTGGAGTATCGCAGGTACCTCTTGTATCCTCAAGATCTGTCAGAGCAGGGCTGGTAGACGGACCATCTCTACCCACACTCGTTGTGGTTTGTTTTATCGGCTTTCCTCGTACCGGCGCCATAACACCTTGACCTCTCTCGGGACAACCTGCAACGACGTCTGTCTGTTCTTTCCTTCCGCACACACCGGAAATGGTCTTGGAGGGGAGTGTAGCTTCATCTATGCCCAACTGCTGATCCTCCTATCCTTGGGCGCCGGGGTTCTCTAGTGTCGAGCTTCAACCAGACAACTGGGACGCCTCGACGCGGTTCTACATCACCTAACCGACCAGGCGACCGGCTCCATCCAGCTTCCTGTTCTTTGTACACCGACCCTTCATATGTCATCACACGCCAATAAGGCTTGCGACACAAGTAGATTCCGCCTCTCCACCCACCCCAGTCTGCTCGGGTGCACTGCCTGAGTAGCGAGGTACCTTGTCAGCCTTTGAAACCGGTGCTCTATCCTGGGAGCTTCCCGTTTTTCTGAGCACTTTCCATGGCCGCCTCGACCAGCATCGGCGTAGCCTGACCAGTGGTGTGTTCATACAGCTGCATGACTGTGCGCATATATATCATCACAAGCATGGAGCCTGCACCACCCGAGACGAAGCGTCCCCGTCTTTTGACTGGATCGTCATGGTCAGCCGGAACACCACAGCACGGTGTATCTCTCCCACATCCCACATCACACCACTCCGCGCATGCTCCGTACCAACCTCAACATCCATATTCCCGCCCTCCGGAGCCTCCTCCTCCTCCGCCGGCTCAGCACCACCCCGACGATCGTCGCCAACATGAGCCCGAGTTCTATCCGCCGATGCAGGACTCTCATCGACAGCCGCCTCCTCCCTCGCCAGCGCATCCTCCATATCCTGCCTATCCGGCGCGAGACCCAGTGGTGAAGAAGGATCCTGGCGAGGAGGCGCCCCTGCCTCATCTTCGCAGGCCTAATTCCACGGGGAACGTGGCCGACAGCTTCCCGCCTGGTTCACACGGTCCTCCGCCACATCATCTTGCACAGCACCCAGAGGACCCGCGAAGGCCTATGAATTTTGATAACGGCCCTCCGATGGCGCACTCGCCGACAGTTTACAGGCCCCCTCCCCAAAGCTATCCTCCCCCGCCGCCGGTTCCCCATCATCCGCAATATGAAGGGGGCCCTGTGTATGGTCACCCTCCCCCGAGTCAGCCGATATATCCCGCCCAGCTTGAGATACAAAGTGCCAAGCGGAAGGCCCAGAGAGCTTCTCAGGTGCGGATTGATATCCCGTCCCCATTTTACATCCTACTAAGTTGTGTCCTTAGGCTTGCGACAGTTGTAGGCAACTCAAAGCAAAATGCGACGAGACGAAGCCGTGCAAGAACTGTAAGGAAAAAGGCGTAAAATGCAACTATAGGGAGCCCACTGTGAAACAGTAAGCTTTGAAACGATAAGTGTGGGTATCAATACTAACAATATCCCAGGCCTGACAAAGCTACTTCAGATATTTTGGAAATGCTCGCTTTCATGAAAGACGAAATGACTAGTGGCTTTGCAGCGATGAGAAAGTTGGAGCAGCGTCTTAGTGGCGTGGAGGGGACATTGAAGCACATAAACCCGACAGACGACTTGAAAATAGAATCTGTCGAAGAAGGGGGAACGCTTGACCCACAACATTCATCGCCTGCACTAACGAATAAGGAGGAAGCCGCCGAGGAATCAGCGTCTTCGCCTACCGCGACCCTCGTGGGGCCTCCATTGACTGTCGATGAAGCCCAAGCGACGCTCCGAGAAGCCGACGACGACGAAATGGAAGATCCACCAGGCCCTCCCGTCGAACCAGGCAAGCCCGCAATGCCTCCGATACATACGACTCTAGCCGGCTTGCTATTGAAATGGGGTCCGATCAAGAGGATGGTTCACCACCATTTGGAGGCAGAGAAGATCCATCACGTGGAAGAATTTCCGATTCGCCAGGAGATGCAGCGAGGTATGATTCGGGTATTTGGATTCGGTGAGGGCTTTGACCAAGAAATCCGCGCAGCAGAGTACAGCTACCAGGCCGACCAGGTGATGACCGACATCCATGATGATTACTCCGACGTTGCGTCTCCAGCCCCGGCTGGCGAAGCTTGGGGTCAGTTGGGCGGTCTCAGTCCCGCGCCCGGGGTTAACTACAAAGGTGGCGTCATCAACATGGACGGCAACCCGGATTATGATCCGGCCAAGGTGTGGGACTATGTAAAGAGTTTTAAGGACAATATCCTCAACATGCACCCCATTATTATACCGAAAGAACTCGACGCAATGGTGAAGCTCTTCCTCGAGACGATACCGCATTCAAAACCGAAGCCAGCCAAGACGAGCTCAATCGCGAAATTTGTCAATCCCTCAGTGCCTCCCTTTCCCGAGGCGGGAACGAAAAGGAAGAGATCGCCTGCTGCCGAAGAGCCTAACCCGTCAGTCACATTTCAAAAGCCGGGACGACCGTACCGGAGCATACATAGCGCCCTTGTTCTTCTCGTCCTAGCGCTCGGCAAGATCTGTCTTCACAAAGACCGTATTCCAGATGTGGTCCGCGACCTGCCAGATGCGCCAATGGCTAATTCTCCCTCCCTTCGCAATGGGTTCCCAGCTTCGCCCCTTCAAGGATCGCCCCCGGGCGCTGTACCACAATCTCAATCCTCTGGTCTACCCTCTCCCAGAGAAAACGAGCGAGGTCTCCTAAGCAGAAGACCATCGATGCAGGGTGCACCGCCAGTCACGAAGGGTGTTCAATCCAAACGAAACTTTGATGTGATACCTGGCCTAGAGTACTTTGCACTTGCGACAGATATAATAGGTAGCCACATCGCTGGCCACAACCTGAAGCATGTGTACGTTCTCATACTGGCTGGTCTGTACCATGGGCAGCTTGGTCGTATCATCGAGAGTTGGTCCTATATCAATCTGGCTAGTACGAGGCTGCATGCCATCCTGCGACCGTGAGTTAACGAAACCTTTCCTCGGTTAGCGAAAATATACTCACCCGATGAAACATAGGAGTCTCGATCGTCTCTCCAGACTGAAAGAGGATATCAAATCGATAGAAACCAGGAGGGACAACCAGCTAGCTTTCGCTTTCTGGACGTGCCTACAACTTGAGAGGTGGGACCACTCTGGCGGCAGCGATAGATCGTGTTTCTTTTTTTTACTAACAATACACGCAGCGATATCCTAGCCGAGTTGCCCCTCGCCCAGTCACCTATCATGCAGCATGAGGACCAGATGCCATATCCGAATCTAGTGCTTGCAAATAGCCAAGGCTTCTCGGAGCGTGTTCTACAGGGTTACAGCGCGCAGCTCTACCTACGGAAAAAACTGAATCAGGTACATAACCTGCTCTACGATCAAAGACGAAGCCAAGATCCGAGGCAGTTGGTGGAGGATCCAGAGATAATAGAGGGAATTCGTAGAATTCAAGCCGAGCTCAGGGACGCCAGAAATATCTGGGTACCTCAGCTGTACCGCTGGAATGATGACGACCCGCCAGCGGGCGACATACTGTCGGCAAGGTTGCGGGCGAAATATTGGGGTTCTCAGGTCATCATATATAGGGTCTTCATAAGAAGCATCCTTGAAGGGGAAACGTCTCCAGCGCAGGGCTATGCTGGTCGCCCGCCGCACGCTAATGATTGGGCATCCCCCGTCGGCGTCGACGTTGATGGCCGGGTGGTCTCCATGAATGTTGATCATCGAACATTAGACTCCGCCCGTCTAGGCATACATGCCCTCATTGAGAGCACGCGAGCTTTCCATGGGATCGATAGCAATGAACGGCTAATCATTACTAACGTCTTCGGAACCGCTCATGCGTAAGTGTCACCAACCTTGATTAATCCCTCTGATGTTTCACCCGGTTACTAACCTTCGGTACAGTCAATGGGGAAATCTCGTAATCCTCGCCGCATGTTTCAAGCACCCGCTGCTCTCAAAATACATTAACGTGGAAGTCCTGTCAGATCTCTTCTCTCGTACCATCAAGTTCTTCGACATGGTTGCGACACCGTCAAGTGCCCTCATGGCTGACAGGAATATCTTGGTCGGCTTGGCCAAAGACCTCGAACTTGCGCGGCCAGACGAATTCGATCCGAGAACAAGTTCGAGCTTCTCAAGCGGTGCCAGCGGTGGTCCACTGCCTCCTATGCAAAACCCTAGCGACAACTATGTTCCCAGTTCGCCCGCGGTCTATGCTCCATCTCATTTTGCGCCACCGCCACCTCACCCGAATTCCTAGCGAGGCGAAGTGATCACTAGTTATAAAGCGGCATCATCGAGAACGCATTGCACGGGGACTGGTCTATTTTCGATAACTTGCATTTATCCGCGGCGTTTCAGGAACCGCCATACTACTTCTGGTTACCTCTTCTGCACAAAACGTGCTCGGACAGGCGAAACATAGATGCGCTGTGGCCATGGCCACTGAACATATCCCAACAATATCATAACCATACGATCCTTTCTCACCTAGGGATGCCAACTTAAATGCGAGGATTGTGGATATAACCATTTGCGGCGGCATCTATTTGCTTTAAGCTATTCGGAAACAGTCGCACTTGTTGCCACTGATTACATGTTCAACCGACCTAGGCGTTCCAGGCTTCTGCTCCGGATACGGATACACACGTTTACAATCCTGTGCGGTCGACACACCATTGACCGACTCCCGGGAGGTCGGGTGGCTCATCCTGCCATCAACTGCGCTTTTTTTACGCACGAGAACTACTTTGTCATAGGCAATGCGATCCTTTGTGCCTCCATGCTACATTCATCATGGACTCCCGTTTACTACGAGTATATACATACTGTATCTACTACCTAACAATCCAGAGGGGGACCGCACTACTATCGACTTTTGGGTGCCAGGCAGAGACACGGTGGTAACATCCGACTCTCTAGTCAATCGGAGTTCTGCGGCATTCTACGGAGCGGGTGGCTGGTTAATTTCCCGAGGTACTCTTTTTGTTTTAGTCCGTCTCCCCTTTGTTTTGGCAACGCCCATATCTCTCTCTCGAGTTCGCGGTCTTTATAACAACCAGCTTCGGATAGGGAAAGCGGAGGAGATACCATTTTCGCGTGCAGCGTCATCTGAGGGTTGGTTTTACATCGTCTGTAATCTGTTTTGTTTTCTCATTTTTTTTTGCATTAACCCACACAGTTGTACATACATCCCACATATAGTTGGGCACATCCGAGGCAACCGGACAAGGGAGGGGGCTTGGGCGGCATGGGATAGTAAAGGTTAGTCGCGGTACCGAGGGAAAGCGAGACAATGGGGCCCACGGGCGAGAAGGGGATCTGTACACCCGCATCTGCATTACATCTAGTACAGGGGCTTGCATGAGTTGTAGGTCACGTGTCGAATTAGACCTCAGGGTATCATATCTTGGCTCTTAGGCCAAGCATGCATATACATATGTAGTGAGTTCACAAACGCGCGAGCCCGATCCAAAAATGTGAGTTTTTGGTGACACGCCCCGGAAGCACCGTACAACGAAGCCCTTGCCTACTGTCCATTCTCGATAGTTTTCTGCGCGCAGGCTCGAGTGAACCGGTCTCCACGGCAGCATTGACCGCAGTGGGGAGCTGAGACGCCTCACCAGGAACTCTATGCACCTTGGGACGAGTCCAGATCGCAGCGCGGTACCAGTGGCTTGCTTAGCGTGGGGACGGCCGACGCTCGAACGTTCTCGCTTCCAAGTCCTCGGGGCGCCAAGAATAACCACACGGCCCCGCCGAGCGTACACTAAGTTTTGCTGACGAGTCACCGAATTGAGTGACAGGTCGTGATCAGAGGAACTGACACACTTTCTTAGGACCCACTAATCAAAAGTGTGTCGATTATTTAGATCACGACCTGGGTGATTGACCGCTCCATCCATCGCCCGCTGTCGGACCAGCCGGTCAGCTCATCACGTCCTCTCCGTTTCACCAACGCAGAACCGGGACCACCTCCACACCGGTCCCGGGGGGGGGGGGGGGGGGGGGCGGGGGGGGGGGGGGGGGGGGGGGGGGGGGGGGGGGGGCGGGGGCGGGGGGGGGGGG
>QJNY01000227.1:0-120151 GCA_004155945.1 Monosporascus sp. mg162
ATAGGTAAATAGGTAAATAGGTAAATAGGTAAATAGGTAAATAGGTAAATAGGTAAATAGGTAAATAGGTAAATAGGTAAATAGGTAAATAGGTAAATAGGGAGGATAGCGACTGGAAGGGGTGCCCGGGACTGGGCGGTCTGCATCTCGGAGATAAGGTGAAGCTGTGGACACCCCGCCTGGTCTTGAGCCAATCGGCTTCGCAAGTGCTTTGCTGCGACGGCGACGGAAAAACGAACCCAAATATTTTTTACTGGGGCCCAGAAGGTTGATCAGCTTCCAGAGCTTTCTAACGATCTATGGGACTCCCTACGTATAATTCGCGATAGCATCGGTTTTAGTTGACGCTGCAACTCTGCCAATACTTCCCACGCTCTTCTATCCCTCGAACTCCCACGCAACTCTCTCCGTTTACACGCCCGCACTCTCACGTACACAATGGTAAGTGTCTCATCGCGGAGATTCGCACGTGCGCACATTCGGATTCGGCACTTTCTCGATATGCATATTCAAGAAGACAGCTCTACCTACCCACTTCAGGCGCCCGCACCGCGAGCCCTTGCCTCTTAGCACCTCGCAGAAGCTTCCGCAGCCATAACTGCTTACTACTTACCTAGCTAACTATTGGAATGGGCAGGCCACCACCGTCCGATCGATCAAGTCCCTCGTCCCTCTCCTGGACCGCGTGCTGGTCCAGCGGGTCAAGGCCGAGGCCAAGACCGCCAGCGGCATCTTCCTGCCCGAGTCGAGCGTCAAGGAGCTCAATGAGGCCAAGGTCCTCGCCGTCGGCCCCGGCGCCCTGAGCAAGGACGGCCAGCGTGTGCCCATGAGCGTCGCGTCCGGCGACAGGGTCCTGGTTCCTCAGGTAAGCAAGCGAAAGGATAGTTAGCTAGCTGGCGTGCGAGCGAGTCGACTGCTTAGCTCTGTGCTACTTGTCCCAATCTCCTGGTAACTGCGCACGGGGACGGAACTCCTGGCTGACCTACCGGCCTCTCCAGTTTGGTGGCTCCCCTGTCAAGGTCGGTGAGGAGGAGTACCAGCTCTTCCGCGACAGCGAGTAAGTCCTTCTCTTATGGCGAGTAAGTGCGATCCCCGGGGCCGCGGCTGACATGCTCCTCCAGCATCCTGGCCAAGATCAACGAATAAGATACCCACAACTCATGACTAAAAATAACCAATATGTACCATACTCTGTACAATAAAACAATGAGGCATACAGGAGCGCGGATCGTATCCTTTTGCATATGAGCATCTGATAATGATGATGGGGGAGGGGAGGCAATCTCTAGCTTGTCTATAGGATTAGTCTATGCACGGATGATCCGGACACGGGGGTTTAATGAATCTCTTCTCTTCCAAAGCTCTAACGAGCATTCCCCGCCTTGTCTTTCAGGGAGCACTGGATAGACAAGCGTCTCTCGTCCTCATTTTCGCTATATATACCACGGAGGACGCCTCAAGTTGCCGCTGCTGCTCCGTTTTTTAGGCGTTAACCCTAAGCAATCCGCCGCCTTCTCCTTTCCCCCTATCCCTTACAGGGAACGAGCATCGGCTGTTTTCTAGCTGCAGACTGAATGTCGCACCTGCAAAAGCCATAAGTAAGCCCCCTCATAAGTATTCCGGTAGATATAAATTAGGGAGAGAGCGCTTAGAAAAGGTCACTTTTCAGCGCCTTGCAGAACAATAAGGTTCTACAGAGTTCAGAAAACATGCCCAGGAGCTTCCAACAGGAAGAAGCATCTGCCCCAAATTTGGAATGCGGATATCCGGGCGTCCAATCAGTCAAGCGCCGCCTAGTCGCACCGAAACATTGGCTCGGCGTTTAATAACGTTCGAGTGGGACAATAAACCACGTTCACTTCCCCTCCCCCTGCTGTGCGATATGCTCATTCCCCACTGCATGCTGCAATATGTATAAGCAGACTGCGGCCGGAAGGGGTTGTTACGTGCAGCCCATATCAAGAGAAACGGGCACGTCATTGAGCGAAACCGCGAGGTCTCGGGTGTTTCGAAACGACGCCTCCTTGGCACTGTCTTCCTACCTCGTCATATCCGCGTGCTTGGGTATGGAAAGACAAGGGCAACAAACCAATCAACCAACGAACGCTGTGCATCTCAGTCGAGATGATTGCGCTTGTTACTTGGACTTACCTAACTCGTGTATCCCAGGGGAAGTCATCCGATGTCTTCCTGCAGTTTTCAATTGCTGCTCTACTACATCTTCGGACATTCTTCACGGCATGGTACTCTCTATATAATTTAAGAGCGAGCTTCCGAGATCGACATCTCGAACGGAATAATACCCGCCTCCGCTATATTAGGCCATATGCAAAGTGCTGCTTTATAGCGCTCAGTGTCTTACTTTGATTGCGAGTCCCGGGACTCGGATGCCCCAGGTCTTCAAGAAAAGAAGGAACCCACCCACCTCGCGTGATGCTGTGTTGGTTTGCTGCCTGCTTGCCGGGTTAGCCATGTTTGCTTGAGATTACATACCTGCTCTCTCCTTTTGTTATAAGAGGGCAAGGTCCCCGAACCAGTCGTTCGGCTATCACACGAGTCACTCCCCCAGATTGGTAGGCTCGCAACACAGGGCGACCTTTCCTTCTTTCAACCGCCGTCTCTTCGTCTTGAAGAACTGCTTTGTTTCTATTCTATGCATTCACTCATTCTTGCCTATTCTTCTTCGCGTCACGATAGACAAGTATCTATCAGGCACACTTTCGTTCATTGATTCATTCAATTGAGGCCAAGCGCCCACACACTCCCACCAGCGAGTGATTCATCTACGACTTCGCAGATCAGACTTTTTATACCAGTTCCTAACGCGAACGTTTCACTTTCCTACTGCCATCTTCAGTTTTATCTCAAAGCGGAGTTGAGACACTCTGCTTTCCTGTCATGAGGCACACACTCGCTCTCCTCCTGGGCCTGGCAAGGCTAGCCGCGCTCGCTGATGCCCACACCATCTTCACCACGCTGTATATCAACGACATCTCGCAAGGGGACGGGACGTGCGTCCGTATGAGTCAATCGCCCAGCACCTGTACGAATCCCGTCAACGGTATTAAGAGCAAGGATATGGCCTGTGGTACGTGAAAGGACGCTGCATTGCATTTGCTATGCTACGCTACGCTATCAGATCTCGAGCCGCACGGCTAACTACTCGCCCAGGGGCGGACGGCCAGGAACCTGTAGCCTTCACCTGTCCGGCCCCGGCTGGTGCGAAGCTCACTTTCCAATGGCGACTATGGGCTAATGGCGAGCAGCCGGGAGTTATCGATGAAGTACGTTAAGTGTGATGATCCATGTTTCGCCGAACCCCTTAATTTACCTTTCAGCCTTGTCATCCCCTAAACCACCAAACCATGGCGGAACCTAACGTCACTAGTCGCACAAGGGACCCTGCGCCGTCTACGCGAAGCAGCTCGACGACATGAAAAAGAGGTCGGCCGCCGGACCCGGCTGGTTCAAGCTCTGGGACGAGGGGTACGACGAGGAGGCGGGGCTGTGGTGCACCGAGAAGCTGATGCAGGCGGACGGCCTGCTGTCCGTCCGGATTCCTGCGGGGCTGCCCGCGGGCAACTGGCTCTTCCGGCCCGAGCTGCTAGCCCTCCAAAACGCCCACGAGGGCGACCCGCAGTTCTACGTCGGGTGCGCCCAGGTCTTCGTCGAGAGCGCCGCCCCACCGCTCACACTCTCCGTGCCCGCCGACAAGAGCGTCAGCATCCCGGGTCACGTGGCCGCGGGCGATCCGGGCCTCACGTTCAACATTTACAGCGACGAACTGAAGCTTCCCTACCCCGTGCCAGGGCCGGCGATCTTCGTGCCTCCCTCGTCGTCATCGTCTTCCGTATCTGCTGTCGCCGATAATAAGAAGGCGCCGTCCTCGGTGACGAGACAGAGGAGCGGTGGGGTCCCCGCCGACTACCTAATCAAGAACGCCAACTGGGTCGGCGTCGAGGTGGCGGCCTACTCGACGGAGGCTGGTTGCTGGGCGGCCGCCGAGGACTGTTGGGCCCAGGCCGACACGTGCTACGACACCGCGCCGCCGTCGGGGAACCGCAACTGCCGCGTCTGGGAGCGCAAGTGCCGCGGCATAAATGATGCCTGCGAGGCCGGCGACTACCGCGACGGCCCGCCCGCGAGGGGCGTCCGGCTCGTCAGCGAGGAGCCCGGGGCGCCTGCCCGCATCCCAGCCGCCGTCAACGGGGGCCAGGACAAACAGGGAAGGGAAGGTAAAGAGGAAGAGGAACACGAAGACAAGGAGAGCGGGGGCCGGGGTCGGGGCGGTGGAGACAGAGTCTCGGAGGCTGCGCCGCCGCCAGCACCGGCTTCTACGGAGACGGGAGATCTGCCGGACTGGGGTGGGGTCGGCGGAGACGACGGCCCCGTCATCATCACCGTGACGGAGATCGTGACGGCGCCCGCTGCTACGCAGACGAGCTATGGTCGCCGCGCTAGACGCGGACTGCGGTCCCGCTAACGGTTCCGACGACGGGGACGTCCTGCCTATTTTCACGGGGTGGGACCTGCAGCGGAGACCACCACGGCCGGTGCGGAGACTGGCTGCTTACACCAGTGGTATATCTGGGCGCATTTGATTTAGTTATGCGGTTGGGAAAAAATTAAAAGACAAGGCATTCCTGGCGTATCCTCATGTGGACTGATTTGATTCGATTCTTCTGCCGGTCGTAGACGGCCTGGGCAGGTGTACTTATTTATCTATGGTAGGAAGTCGTGCTTCCACAAAAAAGGAAAGACGTTACGAACAAATCGTGACCTTGTGTGAAACTGAACTGTGCTGATGCCAGGTTAAGCGTGTTCTACTTATTCGGATTAAAGGAGCCTGTGTCGCGTTTTTTTACCCCATGCATGCTTGACAGACGGAGCCGAACGACGCCATGTAGAGTGTCCATGACGAACCTCGAGATTCTAACCTATCGCGAGTTGAATAAGTTCCGGCGGACTTTGTAAGCAACTAGCAACTATCAAAGCTAGCTTGAGCCCCCTATTCCGGAAGAGCGGCTCGAAACCCTGATCGGTTGCGAACCCGCAGTCTTTCCTCCTCAGCCTTCCGGGATGCCCGTCTCTCCAACTCCTCCTGATCTCGGTCGGTGTGAACTTCTGCTGATTCCCGGCGCCGAGGCACGACTTCCGAAAGCTGAACTTCGAGTGGTTGCTCCCCTATGAGATCATTCGACGCCGACACCGGTTGGAATAGAAGCGCGTAAGTCAGCACCAAATAACGGATGAACTTAGCTGGGTGGGATTGCTGTAATAATCAGCAACAACAGTGCTTGCGATGGTAGACTCGGGACTGAGCCTCTTGCGCTGCGCACCACTCGCAGATCTGGTTTGGGTTTTTTCTTTGGGCCAATTCCAATGTTTGTAACTCATTTATAGTGACGTAAGGTTGACGCCACACCCATCGCATATTATAACATTACGAGCAGTGAATCGTGATATTCCCCATCTTATATACCACTCCCAATAAGTCGTGCGGCTAGAGCACCATTAATATTTCCAGTAGTTCGCGAGTTATCGACATACTACCAATTACTGACATAATCGCTCACCACTCGCCTCCACCTATCTTCCATTTCGGTCGTTGAGCAGACACGATGCCGCAGTATCATACAGCAGCTGGCACATTCTCACATGTGGACGAGAAGTCTGCATATCCACGCATTCCCCAGGTCACCTTTGGCACGGCAGTGGCGATTGGTCTGGGTGCCGGCCTTGCGGGCGCTGCTGGGTAATTTTGCTCCATTGTTCCAAACTACACCTCAGACCATTTAACTTTCAGTTACAGAATGGCTCTTGTGAGCAAGGTTGAGCAAGTCTTTACGCATAGACCAAACTCTTACGTCCCGGGACGCACCGTAGCGACCCATCTCGGGCTGTCGGGAGACAGTTTTGGACGCCACCCGGATATCCTCAACCACATTCACCACTTCGGCATGGGATTTCTGGCAGGTCCCGTCCGAGCTATCATGTCTTACTACGGAATCATCGGTCCGGTTGCATCCTTCATGCACACGGGTATTCGGATCATGATGGACCAGGTGGTCGAGAACACGGCGGGTGTGAGCGCGCTGCCCTGGACGTGGCCGATCAACGAGCAAGTCATCGACGTCTCCCTCAAAGGCGTGTACGCCTTAATCACGGGTTATATCTGCGATCGTGCAATTAGAGGCGTTGACTGGTTCAATTAAGCAAGGTACCTATATTGGAGGAAGTGGCAAAACGTCTTTTTGAGTTTGTTCCGGGTTGAGGCCAATTGAAGTTTGCTGCGTTTTCACAGATGAGGAGATCCAAGGCGATGGATTAGAGAGCTTGGTGATGCATTCGCAACGTCATTCTAACGTTAACTGCCAACATGGGACGTGGAGGAGCGTATGACCCAAATGAGGTCCTAATTATGACGCCAGAACGGTAGCATACACATGGAATGACGTAGAAAACGATTTAAATAATGTGTTCTTAAACGTGTGTGTACTCTCATTCTTATATCAAACAACATACTTAATTTTCCTACTCACATCCAAAGCATAAGTACTCAGCTATCCTCGTAACCAACCACACGCTTGATCCTCGAACTTCTTCATATCAAAACCCGTCGCATCTAACCCTGAACTTTGGGAATCAGTCGAGAAACATGCAGTCCGTACTCCATCCTGTTGTGGGGCCTAAGAAGGAGATCCACGATCTCAGTGGCAGGGTCGCGCTCGTTGTCGGCGGCGCACTCGGCATCGGGTGAGTGAGCTATCTGGGATACCTTGTTACACAAGACGTTTGGACTAGTGGCCGATCATGGTAATATCGCTGACCTCCCTCGTAGTTATGAGATCTCCCGTGCTTTTGTGCAGAATGGAGCCAGGGTCATTATGGTCAACCGCAAGGAAGACCAAGGCGAAGACGCCATTAAGAAGATCAAGGAAGAGGTCGGCCAGGAGGCGAAGGTCGAGTGGGTAGGCTGCGACATGGGCAACCTCAAGCAAATCAAGGAGGTCTTCACAGGCATCCGAGAACGCGAAGACCGTCTCGATCTCGTACGCACACGCAGAACAACTTCTTGGCATTGCGGAAACCACTGACCGTTGGTATAGCTCGTCCTTTCCGCCGGTATCAATGCCAACCAGTACGGCGAGACGGCCGATGGTATCGATCGTCATTTCCAGGTGAACTGGCTGGGGCAATTCTACGTTTGCAACTTGCTCTTCCCGCTCATCCGTAAGACCTCTAAGATCCCCGATGCTCCAGCGCCTCGCATTGTCTGGGAGTCGTCCAAGCAGCATCAGGCGGCGCCATCGGTCGTCCACTTCGGTTCCATCGACGAGATCAACGACCCGAAGGTCGGCAATCTCGAACTCTATGGCAGGGCCAAGTTGGCTATTCTCCTTGGTGTCAAGTTCGGCTTGGTGGACCGAGTTATCAAACCGAATGGAGACGACATCTATGCCCTATCAGTCCACCCCGGCGCGGTATGTTCATTTGCTACTGTACAACCCCCCAACAATCTTTGCTGACTTCAGATCTCAGGTGAACACTGCGATGCAGCAACAATGGAAGGATGCCTATCCCGGACTGTTCGGCAAGATCGTCACGAATATGATGTTAGCCGCCGGCCGTGATATCGAGCAAGGTTCTTACAGCGCATTATACGCTGCGACAGCTCCCGAGGTCGAGGAGAAGGGATGGAACGGCGCTTACTTTGATGATCCCGGTAAGCTCGGATCGCAATCAAAACAGGCTGAGGACCATGCTTTGGGAGCGGCCCTCTGGGATCTTAGCCACCGTCTCATCAAGGAGAAGGTGGGAGAGGATGCGATGGCTGACTGGACTTCTACCAAGTCATAGACAGGTAGAGGGGCAAGGTGCGGCTTTTGAAATTGTAGTGGAGGTTTCAGCAAAACCAAGACTGAGCTGCTAGGGTAGCTAAAGTACCTGAATCATGGAATAATTTCGCCAGCGTGTACGGTGCCTCAAGTGTCAGGACCTCGGTGGAAAGGAACTATAGAATATGCCCCTCTGCCGGGCCGAGCCGCGTCTACATGCCATCTTCCATACCTAAAGAATAAGAATAATTGAGCGTCCAAAGCCGAAGTATAACTGCTCGTGGCGTCTTAAAGCAACTTAACTGTGAAACCTCAGCTGCGAAAAGTGCTGCTATGTATGCATGCCTCTGCGAGAAAGAATATCCAGCCTGGGAGAGAAGCACGGAACGTTGACAGTGGGAGACATCCTACGAGTATGAGATCGGGAATTCGGGACAGTCGGCAGTCATCACCACTCATAGGTGATGTCCAGAGTTCGGTGTTGCTGCGGCCAATGTCGCATGGAGCTTCGAGAGAGGAGTCAGGCATATTAGTGACGCTGAAACAATGCAATACATATTATGCGAATTACACTACTTGGGACCCGGTTTCTTTACATAGTAGCTCGTTTTGTCGTCCTTCACCCATCCCAGGCACTGGGCAAGGCCTTCGATCGTCTGCTCCAGGGGATGTACTAGCACTTCCCCCTTGGTATTCTGGGTATCCTTGTCATCGATGCAGGCGACATGTCCTACTAACTTACAACCTTTCTGGCCGGGCCGCAGCAGGGGAGCCTTGGACCTAACCTCTGAATCGTCCTGGATGTGGACCCAGAGACCCGCGTCCCCGAGTTCCAGCATCTCTCCAGGGGATCCAGGTCTGCCGGCGAATTGCAGCACCATCAGCTGTGCCGACGAGCCGTCCTTGATGTAGTGCGGCCGCCTCCGCGGAGCACCGGCAAGAGGGTAGGAGGCCACGTGCGATCCCCGCGACTGCACGACGTACGTGTACTTGTTGGATGCCAGGGGCTTCCGCAGGTTCCCGAGCAGGTCGTTGATGGTGACGGCGCCCGACCGCAGCTCCCTCGAGAGCTGGTCCCTGTTGATGCGCACGAGGACGAAGTTGTTGTTCGCCGACGGGCCGAGCTGCTCGCCGAAACTGCCAACGGGGACGCAGTGCCGGCGCTCGCCCACGATCCTCTGCACGAGGCTGATCCTGGGGAAGCGGGTGCCGGCTTTCTTGAAGTTGTTGTGGACGTCGAAGTTGAGGAGGTCTGAGGTGAGATAGTAGAAGGAGTCCCTGCCGTCGGTGATGACGACCTCTGCGGAGACGAGGGTGTCGAGTATGCAACGATTGCAGCTGTCGTGCATGTGCAATAGACGTGGCTGACCCCCAGGGGCATCTAGTTGGTGCGAATAGACTATTGTCTCATTAGGATCGGCCATTTGGAGTAGTCCACGTGATGGAAGAAGTATAGGGGAGTTGATATACGTTGGAACGGTTGAGTGGGTAGACATGGCGAGAAAGCTCCCTCCGACGGAATAAGGGTGCATGGCTCCTGTATTTATGTCTGCTCAGTTCCTTTATCCAAACTTAAGATGCTGGTGGTCTGAATGTTTCAAAACGATGCGTGCTATATTTTAGACCATTTTTATCCAGCCGATTTCGTAGAAAAAGAAGGCTTATGACCATCGCGTCTGACGTTTGTAAGAGGCGCACGGCTCAAGCGCTCGCCGGAGCCAATGACGACGCACACCTATCATAAATAGCTACTCTAACCGCGATGTTGGCAAACACGAAGAAAAGCCGGTAAAAGTTGGCAGAGATATTTCAGGAATAACGAAGGGCAAGAACACAGCCCAGGCAAACGTTATGTCGTGGTGCTGATCACATGGAGGACTCTCGCATGCGGGATGCGCTACTGACGGTTCCTGATCTCGGCGCATGGGGATTACAGTAACCTCGACATCACAGGTCGTTTGCTCCTCTAACTCGAAAAATGGAATGACCAGTACGCGCGACACCGCCCCAAGTCGACGTGCCGGAATTACAAGTCTTCGTAACCGAGAAAAGACACTCGAGGGCCATTCGGCCCTACAACGCCACCAAAGAGCCGCTGAGTTGATGAGACGGCTCTGAGGCTGAGGTGCTTGGTAGCCCGAGAAAAGCCCGAGTCTCGTAAACAAGCGTCGCAGAATATCGTATTAATTTCCTGACTTCTTGTTGACAAACTGAGCAGTCCTTGCCGAGAAGACGCAGGAGGCCCGTAACCCAACATGTACACTGCTGGAGACGGTCTTGTACGTTATTGAGAAGGATGACTGCAATGGTTGCGAATGACGGAACCAAATTTGAGGTACTTTGTAGCGCTAAGTGATACTGCTGTGCCGAGGAGTTGATTACATAAGGAAACATAACCCACCCAGAGTATTGACCTTAAAGCGGCTCCACAATTGCGAGCCTGTCAGGCGGTGGCCAATGAATGCTCAGACCCAACTTGTGAAAATTTACGATAAATCGATACCACCGTTAGTACATTAATTTGATATCGTTTATGCGTACTGTAAAGCTGTATTCAACTATTATTAGTTTCTCCGTGATGCGAAAAGGAAATGTTCAGACCCAAAGCAGATTAGACGTGTTACGTAGGTGGATTGAAAGTGTGCCCATAAATTCCGACCACCGCCTGCCTGTTCGCCTGCTCAAGAGCTACAGGTAGGAGGTTCCGGCGGATCTTATTAGGACTCCATCACAAACCAGCGACTCTTATAAGTGGTTTCCATCCTTTAATCATGCTAGTAGACATTGAATACAATAGACTCGCCTTTTGAAGACGCATCTTTACACAACACTTTCTAGGAAGGCATTTTATTGTAGTCCTTATTATCCAGCTTCAGCCGCATCCATTCTTTGCCAACATCAACTTAGAGGTGCAATTCAACCCCCTGCATTGTTCCTAGCATCCATACAGACGCAGATCTTCAAGATGGCGGACAACAACAAGGGTCACAAGTACCGGCAGGAGATCCAGCAGATGATGTATGTGTCCGGCGAGACGGGCGAGCCGTCCTTTGAGGCCACGGCCATGATCGAGGAGATCGTGCGGCAGCAGGTGATCGAGATGCTGCGGAACTGCACCGAGCTGGCGGCACGGCGCGGCGTGCGCACCATCACCATCAATGACCTGATCTTCCAGATACGCGATGATGCCCCCAAGGTGTCGCGCCTGCGCACCTTCCTGTCGTGGAAGGACGTGCGCAAGAGCGCCAAGGACTCGGACGAGAAGGGCGCCGACGCCGACATCGGCGTCGCGGACGACCCGGCCGGCGGCGCCATGCCCGGCGGGCCCGTCGAAGAGGCGGCCAAGAAGAACAAGAAGGCCAAGGTCAAGCTGCCCTGGGAGCCGTCGTCCTTCTACAGCCAGGAGGTGCCCGAGCGCGACGACGAGGAGGACGAGGAGGAGGAGGAAATGAACTTCATCACTCTGCAGCGGCTGCAGAAGGCCGACGAGCGCACCAAGGCCATGACGCGCGAGGAGTACGTCACGTGGTCCGAGTACCGGCAGGCCTCCTTCACCTACCGCAAGGGCAAGCGCTTCCGCGAGTGGGCCGGCTTCGGCATCGTCACCGACAGCAAGCCGTCGGACGACATCGTCGACATCCTCGGCTTCCTGACCTTCGAGATGGTCCAGACGCTGACCGAGGAGGCCCTCAGGATTAAGGAGCAGGAGGACCTGTGGAAGGAGCGCGGCGGCGGCGAGAACGCCTCCGCCGGCAGCAAGAAGCGTAAGCTCGCCCAGGGGCTCTTCGACCCACCCGGCGAAGGCAGGACTCCCGTCGAGACCCGCCACATCCAGGAGGCCTTCCGCCGCCTCCAGACCCGGCCTACCAAGTCGAGGGCGATGCTGAACGGGACGCGACTGCAACAGAGAACAAACTTGAAGCTGTTCTAGGAATCCTTTGGAAACGGGACAGGATTCGGAGAGCGGTTCATTTCGGCTTAAGAGCGAAGCAGGTGGATTGATTCGGTATACCCAGGTTGGCGTTCAGGATATACAGGGCACACTACTCGATGCTATTTCTGATGAGGCGCTATTGGATACTACCCTAACGCCCCACATCGGGATTAATACGATGTCCATAAGGATATAGGCGATGGTTAAACTTGGTGGGTCGCTGCATAGGGTTTAATCATCTACATGGAAGCCACTGCAAAATGAAACTAGGGGTATAGTAGTGACTTGACTGGAGTCCTAACGTCCCCTCTGATCTCATCCGGTAATTCCATCCCAAGCTTCAAATCCTTGTCCTCTCCATGCCCATGCCACTATGTAGTGGCCAGCTATGAGGTTCCACTCCTCGACCTCGTCCAACCCTTCTAGGCTGTCGACCCTTTCCTTTTCCTCTTCCGGGATCCAGGTCCGCCATATCTCTTCCACCGTCATTTCTCTCACCTGCTCGAAGCCTGCCTCTACGAGGCGAGCATGCTGCTGCTCAGAGTTCTTGTAGTCCTCTAATGTCGGCATCCGTATATGCCGTCCTGCCAGATTCGATACCATTTGCCTCCCAAACGGATCATCCGGCTTGATCGGCTCGTACAGGATGATTGAGAGGGTCGGAATCTTGTCTGTAAAGTGCTTGATGACATCCTTCGCTTGTGCAGTCTCCAGATAGCAGAGACAGCATTCCGATATCAGCAGCGTCGGGATATCGGTGCATAGACCGTCCAACGGCTTCGAATCGGGTTTAGTCAAGTCCCTTAGGTCAAGCCCGTGGCAGTAGTACCGACACCTGTTCTGCAGCAGCTGCTTCCACGTCTCTGCCTCGGATGTAGGGGCGGGCATGATGTTCCTGAGCAGAGGGACGTCCTTCACCAGTTGCAGCTTCTTGGAAGCCACGGCGGGGAAGTCAATCTCGTGGTACACGAGACCGGCCTGGGCGGGCTGAGAGAACAGCCGGAAGCATCTCGTGTCGGTGCCGGCGCCCAACGAGATGACCTGTCGCTCTCGTCCCTGGCCCTGCCCGATCCCGGAGAGGAACGACGAGATTAGGCGGTCTAGCGCCATGGTCCGAACGTAGGTCCCTGCCCTTCGACCTTAGCACTCGCCAGGGTAGAAGAGGGGCTCACGGGGTTCGGTCTTCGTCTTGATTGTTCCTTTTGCCTTTCCTTTTTCTTTTTTTTTTCGGCACCTACCTCGATTGATGATCGGCAACCGCCTCGTGCCACCCCCGGCGGCGGCGACGGGTCGCTGCACGAAGAACTGCGCGAAGGGGTCATCGAGATACCCGAGCTCGACGGCGCTCATGCGCGACACGGCGGCGTCCGTGTCGGTCCCCTGGATGATGGTGTCATGGTTGCGCGAGGACGCTGATGATGAGTGCCCACCCCGTCCGCGGCGGCCACCTCTTCCTCCGCCCCTTAAGCCCCGGGTCGAAAGGAGATTGGGTATCGAGGGCGCTGACATGGTTGATATGCACGATCTGGAGGATGATGATTTGTATAGGTAACTTGTCCTCCAGAGCTCGTGATGTAACGAGGCCTCTAACCCGTTGCGGAGCTCAGTGAGGGTGCCCAGATGTTGGTACAGGTGGGTACCTACTGTATCTAACTAACTACTTATGTATGTACAAGTACATTAGCTTATCCGAAATAAGAAGGGTCTTAGCGGGGCTACAATTCTGGCTACCTCTCTGTACCTGTCGATGTATAACAAACTCTCTCGTTCAAAAAAGCATGCGACGGAATCACCGAGCCAGCTGTCTCTGTATTGAGCAGAGCTTCTCATATTATATAACATTACAGCATGTATCTTAGGAACACACCCTCGCCCGGAGCTACAGTACGTGAAGCTCTACCAGACGTTTAGGGCTGAATGTCGTGAAACCGCGCTTACAAAGAGTGCTGTAAGTCGAAGCGCGCGCGAGCTTTATTAGACCGACTGGCACCTTGCATTCTAATTGCCGCTCACCCACATGTCGTAGGGAAGGATTTCTGGCAACAACAACAACCAACGCTCTAGCTAGCTCACTTCTTCTTCCATCATATCGACAAGCGCTTTGGATCAACATGAAAGTCGCCGGTAGCGCAGTCTCCGGATCGACCTGATCCGGACCAACATATCTGGCACGCCTCGGTCACCTTGTCCGCCTGGGCTACCTTAAAGGCGTTGATCAGAGCCGGGAACCAGACACCCGCCATTTTTGTATCGCCGGAGTCGTTAGGGTGTACGCCGTCGCGCAGGTCGGTCACGCCACTAAAGCCGGTATGCTGGTCGACGACCCAGATGGGAGACTCGGTGGTGTTCAGGCCCTGCGCCCATGGGACGATTGCCCTGTTCAGGTTCTGGATTTGGGTGTTGATATACTCAAAGGCAGGTCCGAAAGGGATAATTTGGGCGACCTAGTTCGTCAAGGCCTACTGTATCAGCGTGTGCCTTGAAGAGCCAATGCAGCTGTTTGCAGCACCAGACGAAGCCGTCGGATATCTGGGCAGAATTGAACGTCGCTTACTTACGATGATCTTCATCCTCGGGTTGCTTTCGCGCATTTCACCGACCAGAATTGTGAAGGCGGTGAGAATCTCGGTAACCTGCACATTGCCGACAATGTCGTTGGTTCCCAGGTGCATGGTTACCACATCAGCCGGGTTCGCCCGGAGCCATCCGGGAAGTAGCCCCAGGTTGGCGATGCCGACCGCCTGGTATCCCGAGTGTCCCTCGTGGTCGCGATCATAAGCCGGGTCGCCGCAGTTGTTATCAGTCCTGCCGGAGCCGACCCAGTCCACGTCCGCCCATTCGGTGGTCTGTAGCATATGCCAAACTTTCGAACGCCAGCAAACGACCTCGGTAATGGAGTCGCCTAACGGCATGTATCTTATCCTGAAGCTCTGGGCGACGACCGCACCAAGGAGAGCAGCGAAGGGAAAGAGTTTCCTGGCAAGCATTTTGGCTTATAAAGAGGACCACCTGTTAGTTGGATATCAGAATTCAGATCTATCCCAAGTAGGCCCTCTTAACCTGACCATGATGCTCGAGGTGCGCTTTATTATAGCCTCCATGTGCCTAGTTCCAAGGCCCGGGGACAGGACTGGTCGGCGACTATCTGTAGAGCCCGGTGAGGGGTCTATAATGGTCAATATTCTTGGGGATTCCCAAAAGGGTCAGCTTTCAGCTGTTGTCAATATATGGTTGTGCGACCATGTTGCCTCGGCCCACCAGCCTTCACAGAACCAGTGGCGGGTTGCGGAGGTTGGACACTCAGTTTTACAGCAAAGGAAAAACATGGCTATATAGCTTATACAGCTTATACAGCTTATATATAATATGGATATTTGAAGAACCCAGTTGAACGTCTATGCCGGTCAGTATACGCAATTTGGCATAAACAATTATCACAATTTGGTGGCGTCAACTCCGCAATTAGACCTACTTACATAGGTTGCTCAGCGAATCAAAAGCTCGAAAGGCTATGAGGAACTGGTCGGCAATACTGTGTTACCTCTGGATTTCTCATCTGATAGCCAGCCAATATTCTTCGGGTCACGTACATGTGTACACAGGTAAATAGGCAACATATATACAACAAAAAAATTTAATATGTGGGGTACGGCCACGACGGTTTGGTGCTCGACATTGAGTTTTGGTAGGCTCTATTCCGGATGATACTTAAAATCACTTTACCTACAGTAGTTCGAGAAGTGACAGGACGAATATACGTCATCAGCCCTACATCTAACCGCATTGGATGTCATATGGGAGTCCGGAGTCTGGACTGGTCTGGTGCGTGATCAGCACAAATCAGGTGAAGCTTTATCTGCTAACTTGCCAGCTTGCATAAAAAGGACTACAGGGGCAGGGAGAGGCTCGCGTAGTCCTAGCCAACCTGCCGACCTCAATCGGAGACATTCTCAGCTCTTACGCATCAAGTTAGTGCTTGCATGCGGCGCAAGCACAGCCCCGCGGGCTAGTGCCAGGCGCCCAGGCGCCGACGGGCGACATTGTTGCCTTACGGATTACTACACGGTTAAGTGGATACACTTCGTCGCTTGTTGGTGGTCAATCCATCCTTTAAAGGTATTCGTCAGCTCCTTCAACCCTCCCTCCATTTCGTTGTTCTCATTTCCCCTACTGTCTCTATTGTCTCAAATCTACTGGTATTTACATTTTCCTGGCCTATTCCATCTATTTATTTCCACTTTCCATCAAATCCTTAACCGTTCTTTATGCGCCTATATAGTCTTCTTTAGCTTATTGTCCCACAACATCGAGGCACAAGACAGCCGCTCAAGATGTATCGCGACATCGCTCACGCCGTGTACAGGCGGGGAGAAACCTCGATGGACGGCTATCAGCTTCCTGGTTGGGGCTGGGGTCTCTTTATCCTGGATATCATCGTTTTCCTTCCTGCCATGCTGGTGGTACGTATTCCCGCATTGCATTTCCGAAGCGCTAAGGCTAACCTGCAGTCGTAGGTCTACTACACACTCCACAACATCTACCCTGTCCTAGCTATGATTGAAGACCCCTCCCCTCCGGCTTACGAGCCTCTCTCTCTCGACGGAGATACCCAGTCCTCCCCAGACGACACATCCCCTGCTGCTGATGAGGCCGCTCGAGGCTCCGAGACACGCGCCATCACCGCCTCCTTCCGAGCCACCCACCGCACCCTCTATGGTATCAGCGGCTGGGTCTCGTACTTCCGTGGCTTCGCCTGCTATATCGCCATAATGGTCGGCACCGTGTTCATCTACGGCATCATGGTCGGCACGTTCGTGCCATCTCTTATCGCCCTTCCCGTCTGCGCCGTCGCTCTCGTCCAGCTCTATACGACTTGGGTCCATATTGTTATCTCCGCCCCAAGCCCGAAGCCTTTCTGGCGGCGACTACCCCCATTCAAGAAGACGTTCCAAGCTACCGCTTTGCCGATCGTCGTCTACTTCCTCGCCGTCGAAATTTCTACCTTTGTCCCGACGCTTCTCGGTCGAGCCCTCGGCCTGCCCCAGTGGAATCCGGACCAACCGGACGCTGTCCCCAAGGGTGACGCCAACGACATCTGGAAGGCTCTCATCGTACTTATCGTCTCTCTGGTTTTGAAGGTCTTCCTGGTGATTCCGGTGCATGTCGTTCTCACGCGTGTCCAGGCTTCCTTGCTCCCCGAGGAGGACGAGACTATTGTACCCTTCGATCGCTCCTTCCAGGGCACAGTTGAGCCGGCGGTCGTGGGCGGCAAGGGCTTTGTCTCCCCAATGGATGCTTGGAGGACCTTCTCGCGCGCTTCCTGGGTCAGACTCGTCAAGCTCTACGTCAAGGTCTTCCTGGTCGGCCTGGCTCTCTCTGTTGCCTGGCTGGTCGTTCTCGTACCTGAGTTGTTCATTATCTCCCGCTACGCTAAGAAGATTGAGTAAGCGAAGTGTATCGTACTCAGCACTGAATTATCTGCTCTTCTATTCCTGGCAATACCGCCCCCTCAGAGACGCCAGATAGCTGTCTGCTTTTTATCAAAGGAAAAAAAGGTGTGCTATCTAGGCCAGATTGATACTTCCGTCGGTATGTAGAATATTTAGACTGCTGTGCAAGGCAGTCTAGGCTTCGCCTACCCGGATATGAAGGTTCCGTTTAGTCTGGTAGATGGAGGGTCATAGGAAGACCGCCTTGACTATCGTTAAATTGTATGAGGATGCAATGCAAGGGCCATCTGCAGATAGGGGGCAACAGATCATAGTATTCCCTTTCAAAATGAAAGGACCTCGTTATAACGTCTAATAAATATGGATTTCGTGAACCGAGCTGATCTACTTGCAACAGAAACCTCTTTATAATGATAAGTTATATAGCGATATTTTGTTATAACGATAGGAGTTGCTTTCATAATGTTACCCAATTAACAACTCAGTAAGTAAAGAGGATACAACTAGCATGGACTGTCAGCAATGCCTTGGATCCCGTTTCGGTTTTGTACGGCATGTTGAGCCGCACCCTGTTTTTGGTAAGGTAGATAAATAGCTATCCCTCTCTACTAGTACTGCGAAACGGACGGCAGAGGAAGAGGCCTCTACGTGAATCGAAGGACACTGGGATTGGACTTGGTGAAACTGTTAAGATATAGTACATCTACGGACTCTGGAAGAATGCGGGCTGTACGAAGTAACGGTCCTTGGACCATTTGTAGGTAGGTGATAGAACGATACCGTATCATATCAATGCACCGTCTTAGAAAACTTCGAAAAGGTGAAGCATTTACAGCATTAACTAACTGGCTACCTGACTACCTAATTGGTACTGTAAGGCAAGTACATAAACAGGACACGGCAAGCACGAACCGCTGCCGGACTCCTTCCCCAACCTTCGCCGACCTCCCTCCCCCACGGACTACTTACCCCCGGCTTCCTTCCCCACCTTCGCCGGCACCCTTCCCACCTTCGCCGACCTCCTTCTTAAACATCCCCAACCTTCTTCTCAAACAGGACGACGTAGCTCTCCAGTCTTCAATTCATTGGTCCCACGACAGGACACCAATGTGGCTCATTAACTGCAACACCTTTATGCTCTGGGAGTTCTCCGAGAGTGACATCCCGAGATATGCCATCCTCTCTCACACTTGGAACCCGCAGGAGGTCACCTTCAAGGATTTCACCCAACGGACCCCCAGAGGCGATATCAGATGCGGGCCACGTGGCTGTAGAGGCGGATCGCTCGGATACTCCGCTAAACGGAGGTGACATATATGGTTAAGGAATGGAGAATGTCATTGAAATGCATACGCTTGCTGGACCACGATGCCTCGACGCCTCGAGGCGCACCCGAGAAATACTCAGTCCTAAATACAACCTAACCCAGCTGGTTAACCACCGCCAGGCGCCTCCCGATTACTTCAGCTGTATCGCCGCCCAGGAGCGGCCCCACTACTCCAGCTGTGCAACTCTTGCCATCATTCTCTCGATGTCCTCACCGGGGATTCCGATGGCGTTGAGGAATATGCCGACCCTGAAGGCCTTGTTCTCTCCGCGGCTTTCGTGGATGTCCCGCGCCACCTTTGCGAAATCCTCCGCGTCCGTGTCGATGGCCCACGCTACCAGCCCCGTAGCGACTCTAACCCACGACATCACGAACTCAAACCCGTAATCGCCTTTTATGTCCCCGCCGGCTTGTCTGAACTCAATGGTTATCTTCTTATCGGCGGGATCGTCATCGAAGGGAAACTCATCGATGGGAAAATCTTCAGGGGGAGGACGTCTCGGTATGAGGTGCGCGAAACTGACACCGGCGGGATCGTCGGTGGGAGGCTTGAGGTTGGCGAAATTGTACGCCGGCTGCATCTTGTGGTCGCCCGCCAGCATGTCGCAGAGCTCGTCGACGGAGCCCGCGCTCCAGATTGCCTCCAGCTTGGCCCTGAGTCTGACGCTTGCCTCATCGTCTTCAGTGACGCCGCAGCGCTGGAGCCAGTCCGCCTGCAGGACGCCCTGGGGCCGCGCGGCCTTGTCCCTCGCGAGGAGGCTGCTCGTATGCAGGCTCGGACAGAACACGCCGTTGGTGCGGTACGCCGGGTGCACAGCGTTGAGGATCTCCTCGCCGCCGATCCAGAGCACGCTGACGAGCCGCTGCAGCGCCGGCAGCTCGAAGCCGTCGGTGCCGCGACCCACGTGCACGTGTTGGCCGCAAGTGTCGTTGAAGATGGTGACCGGCATTTCGTCCATGGCGGTGATGCCGGCCTGGCACTCGGCGTATGACTCCGCATTGTTCGAGAATAGCGGCGTTGCGACCTCGATGCCCGGGTACTAGTCGGGTCCGTGGTCGTCCTCGTCGTTGGCGGCGTCGATGTGGAGCGAGATTTCCTCCTTTACGATCCACGCCTCGTATTTGCTCTCCGCCTTGGCCGCCTCTGCCTTCTTGTCGTAGACCTTCTCCGATACGAACACGCGTCTGGCCTGCTCGCCGGCAGGGTCACGCCTCAGCGCCCACTCGACGTGCTCGCAAGCCGCCTCGAGGATACCTCGCCGGGTCTCCTCGATCGGGGGCCGCCGGATTGCCTTGCCCTTGACGAGGAACTCGATCTCCATGCCGAAGGTTAGCGAGCCGAGAGTGCTTTGGGATGGCATGGTGATGATGGAGGCGAGAATACCAATAGAAGATGTCTGTTGAGTATACGTATATGGTGCGCGTGTATCGGAAAATGGACTGAAGATGCAGAAGCTGTTGTTCATGCAGACGTGAAGGGAATGATGATGTAGAAGTTATTGAGTCGCGCAAGCTTGACAGGATGTGAAGAAGGTTATTGTGGGGTAGAACGACATCATCGCGCAACGTGAATTACTGCATAAGCGGGTCCACCTCGTCGTCGATGGGATAGGGGTCGTCGATGGGATAGGAGTCGTCGATGGAATAGGGGTCGTCGATGGAATAGGGGTCGTCGATAAAATGAGGGTTGTCAACAAAATATGCGTCGTCGATGAAAAGGGGATGCTGAACAAATGATAAGGCGTGTGCACATGGATATGGAATAGGCGTCGCCGAAATGATAATGTAAAAGTTGTTGACTCACTCAAGCCTGACAGGTTGTGACAAAGAAGGTCAATAGAGCAAGAGTCATAATGTCGCAAGGAAAAACGACATAACCGCGCAGCATAGATTACTTCGGAAAACGGGTCCACCCCATCGTTGATGGAATAGGGGTCATTGATGGAATAAGGATAAGGCGGGTGCACATGGATACGATATAGGGGTCGTCGAACTGATAATGCACAAGTTTTCGATTTACGGAGGCCTGGCGGGACGTAACAAGGAAGGCTATTACGAGGCAAGTCGGCACCATTACACAGCATGATTTACTGTATAAGCGGGTGCACCTCATTATTGATGGAAGAGGGGATATCGAACTTGATAATAAAGCAAGTGCACGGGGATGCACAATAGGGGCTGTCGAGCTGATAATAAGGCGGGTGCATGCAGATATGAAATAGGGGCCCGTCGGTGAAGAGGAGCCGTTGGTCAACACAGTAGCAGCAAGCTTGTTGCAGACTGCTATGTCCGGCATGGTTCGCCCGTAATCATCAGCAGCGACGCGAATATGTTTTGTGAAGGGTATGAGGACCGCATGATCTAAATCAAGGGCTTTACAATATCAGGTCTTAATGGATCTACAAGTTTGGACGATCGTGCCTTGTGAATTATAATAAGGCGGGTGCACGCGGGTATGAAATAGGGGTCGTCGACTGATAATGTAAAAGCCATCGGCTTATTCAGACCTGACGGTATCACAGCAACTAACCGACCGCTCCACCACTAGAGACCATGTTGTAAAAGGGATATAGAATTCAAGGCCAACCATCTTGGGTCCTAAGTGGCACTATATAGGTGCTCAGCATCGACTTTGTTCATGCCAATGCTACAACTAACGCCGTAACAGACGGGCCGTAATAAAGAAGGCCAAGGAAGTTATAGGACGGGGCGATGTTATTACGCAGCGCGATACTCCATAGGCGGGCTCACCAAGTAATCGATCGAATACGGATTGTTGATGAATTAGGGGCGGTTGAATTAATAACTGGGAGGCCTATACGGAGCACTGCCGTGCGTATATGGCCCTTCTACTGAGCTCTTGAACATGTGCTGGTGACGAAGCAGGCATACGCAGAGCGCCGCGGTATGTATATGAACCTTTCACGGAGCTCTTGAGATTCACGCAGATGTGATGGGATATAACAAAGATGATCGGAGTAAACGGGGTAAAGAAGTTGGAACACAAGATAACCTTCCTGAACTCGTTTCTGTCATGGGCAGGACGGCATCATTATATAGCTTGAATTTACTGGATAAGTGGGTCCACCTATTTATTGATTAATAGGGGTCGTTGATGAAATAGGAGTTGTCGATAAAATAAGCATCGTTAACAAAACAGGGGGCGTCAGTCAATAAAGGCTATAAAACAAAGACGGTTAAGGTATGAGTAAAGCAGTGAAGAAATGCGTTAGAATGTGTTTAAGTACGAGGTTCTCACCCACACCACCGGTGGCATAGGCACCCCCTAGCAATGAATTCCTTCAGTCACCATATATATCCCAACAAGCCCTCTTGGCTTAAGATATTTTCCCACAGCCGGCTAAGGCTATTCACAACCATGCTGGCCCCTCCGAAACCTCCAGGCCTCCCTCATAACCCATCACAGCACCTTCAGTGCTGTCACGGCGGCATGGAGAGCCAGCCGAGATAGTCGGTGACAAGCCCTAGATGCCCAACCATTACGGATCTTTAGGCATACTAGTACGGCGGCTCAGGGCAATTGCCGTTAGAATTCTGCTAAAGGACTTTGGGTCCAATTGCACTAAGTCGCCGTACCTACAGTAGTGGACCACTCGAGCTTAAAAGGGGGGCCTCCCGTATCCGGCGTATCGGCATTAGCATGCGCCAGCCAGCCTTTAAGGGGCTGAGTCGACCACGATAGGCGTTTGCGCCGTCGAACGCCATTTATCGGTATGCACCCGTCCGGCCCAAGGTAGAAGCGACGTCCAGCCGAATTGCGGACGAATCGCTTTGAAGGGCAGCAGAGTTGTCATAGTGGTCTATAGGACCAGCCCATTTATTCTATAGCAAGCCCTGTATGCTCAAGGGTGATTAAGCATTGCAGATCTTTGGTGTATTGGTGCAGCGATTACAGGGCGCCCGCCGTAACGGACCTTCATTCCTTCTAGTCCTCCAAGTGACGTCCTCCCACTCGCTCCGCGTGCCACGCCATGCCATGCCATGCCATGCCATGCCTAGGTCCTTGTGCCTCTCGAACCTTGATATCACCCACTGTATGCGTGTATTGCCTTCGTGGCGTTGAAGACCGACAGTAAAGTTCTTGTGACTTCTGCTTCCTTACCTTCGGTGGCGGTGACTTCCTTCGGGTTCCGAGATCGCTTCGTTGGTTCGTTCTTTCGTTGATTACGCCCTCAGTCAGACTTGCGCCTTCAGGCCTTTTCGCGGTCCCCTTTGTAGGGGCTTATGTCTTCTCTAAGGCCTCTCCCGTATACTACGCTGGCGGACTTATGCTTCACCGTAGAGCCTTCCGTGTGCCCTGGGTAAGGGATTTCTGGATCTCGCTGAGCCCTCTCAGCCCTCTCGAGTGTCACCGCCGTGGTGAACCCCTTGCTTCGAATCACCCAAGTCCACTGCAGTACTTCGTAATCGCTCCTTCCGACAGAGCTATTTGATGGTACCAGTAACGCCTTTCAGGAACTCCACTTCAGGCAGGAACACCTCCAGTTTTCGGCGCTTCGAAGTGCACACTCGCGCTAAGTCTGGTGGTCCTCACGCCTACACGCCCCGAACCTTTTCTAGGCAACGTAAGCTTCGTGGGGCCTTTATTCGCAGCGGCAGCGCTTCCTTCCCTCTCAGTAATATATGTGTCGATGTTGCGGCAACGAGACTTCCTTTATTTGTTCGTGGGTGGCGACGCGATGAACCCTCTTAAGGCGATGAGCCCTTTAGGCACTTGCACCCCCCGGGCCCCAAGTAATTCCTCGAATTCCGGACCAAATAGGCGGGATCGGGTTTCAATTAACGGGTGTCAAGGCAGCCCAGAGACGGGCTCAGAAGATGCTACTATATAAAGCAACGCGTTACAGTTTTTATCGATTCTTGCTGTTCTAGATGGCCCAAGTAGGAGTAGGAAGATTTTAGCCACATAGCTGCAAATAGGAGGGTTCTCACCCACACCACCATTGTCTTAGACACCCCAAGCAGCAACCCCCTTCAGCCACCGCACATATACCAGCAGAACATCTTATAAGTTTTTCCATGGGGGCGAAATGACATTGTACAGCGTGAATCACTGCATGAGCGGGTGCACTTTGTTGTACATAACTAGGCGTTGTCGATAAATAAGGGTCGTCGATAGCTAGGAGATTCCTCCGTTCAATATCTTAATACATATCAACGCATTTAAATCTGGAAATTTTAATCGTCCGTGGTTGTAATTACGTGGATTATATTAAAAAGAGCTTTCGATCCGAATGGCATCCGAGGAAGGTGCTTCTTTTACGCCACCTCGATAACGGGTACATGCCCCGTCCTACCCGGCATAGCCTGTATGCCGCCAGCCGGACATCTTGCCAATGGTCGGCAGCTGTCACGTTGCTCGCCATAAGGACCAGCACTGCCTTCCGGAAGACCCCTATCATAAAACCATTATTCAGTAGTAATACGACATGACGGGGCGGGACCCTTTGGCGACGGCGCCGGTCTCCGTCGGCGCCTTCGAAGACCCCGCGCACGACGTACGGCACCCCGTTCGTCTTCGCCTACAGGCCGAGGCAGATCACGTACCGCAGGAAGAAGGTCGCGAAGCAGAGGGAGTACGTGAAGGGGGGATCTTCTCGGCCTCGACGACGGTGACGAGCAGGTGGGGTTGTGCTATGACGGTGACGGCGACGAAGATGCGGCCTACGAGGTGCAGCTAAGGGGACTGGAGCCCGAGGAGGGAGACCTCCCCGGGCATGTTTTGATCTGCGCGCCGATGATGCTGCGACGGGAGATGGGGACATCTGCCGAGTCGCCTTCGATACGCTCGATAGAGATGATAGCCATCGCTACGACGGTTAGTGCTTTAGCTGACGGTGGACTTATAGTCTGTTATAGCTCCAACCAAGGACGTTGCCACGAGAACTTCTTCCCCGGATGTAGGCATTCAAAGGTGAGTACATACTTAGCGAGGCACATAAAAATCCGTCATCCCAGTTCACATCTTGTCTGTCTATCTCGTTCGTCCGCATCACACACATCACACATACACACATACACGCAAGGCGCCTGCCCTCCCCTCTCCTGCACCCATCCCTATCCACACCTATCCTGCTCCCTGACATCCTGCTCCCTGACTCCGCCCCTCCCTATTCGTTAGAGCTCGTCCTCGCATCAGGACAGCCCGGACGACGAGCTGACATCTAGTCTAAGCCCCGAATTCCCAGAAAGCCGAGCGGAACTTGAATATGACGTGAGCCATTGTCCCCTTCGACGCGGAACTTTATCTGAAACCACTCTAGACGACCAACGGTGTAATAATCCCATATCTCGTTACGCAAATGGACGTCGTCGGCCCCGGTCATGGAAAACGATGAGATCTAGTGGTAGTTGAGAAAGAAAAATTGTGGATCTTGGGGGAAGGAAAATAGGAGGGGGTATAATCCTGCAGACATCTTTCGTAGACCAAGTAATAAAACTCCTCGCACATGAGTTCTTCTTGCAGTACAACATTTCCCCGCCACCGCCAGACAATACCCACCGCTGCCGCCGAGTGAGCTTTCAGCTATCTATCTACCTAGTATTGTGACTTTGAAACATGATCTATCGTTCGTTCCGTGGGTTCGTTAACTCTTCTGGAAGAACCAACTGCTCCTCTTACTGGTGGTGCCTTCGTTCTGCAGGCTGGAGATGGTCGGGACGGCGGGGGCGTCGCCGCCGGCACCTCCGCCACGCAGCGGCTTCGCAATGCGGCTTCCGGCGTTGGCGAAGCTAAAGCCGCTGCCCGAGTTCAGACCGCGGGTGGAGCCGGCCTTGGCTGCTTCGAGACGCTCCTTGACAGCAGTAAGTTGGGATTCAAATCTGCAACCCCTGTTAGTATATATCAAACTGCCAGACCGATGATCCCGGCGTACCTGTGGTTCGCGGCCGTGAGCTTCTCCTGGCTATCCTGCAACAAGCTCTCCAAGCTAGAGATACGCTCGTTTCTTGCGATGAGCTTCCTTTCGGCTATGGCAACTTCCTTCTTGAGCGCTCCGTTCTGCTCGACAAGCTGTCGCTGGACTTGGGTCAGCTGCTCTAGGTTGCGCTCCAAGAAAGCCATCTTCTTCTGCTGAGCGCGGTTGTTGGAGGACCGCAGCACGTTGTTGTACTGCTCCCGGGTCTCGTCGAGCGAAATCTCGAGCTCGACGACACGCTCGCAGCGATTCTGCAGGTCGCGCATCAAGCTCTTCTTCATGACGTCGAATTCAGCAATCTGTTGCTGGATCGTCTTGCCGTTGGCCAGGCCGGGCGCTGCGACGGCACCAGACTTGATGCGGCTCTGCAGATCGTCGATGAGTGTCTTCATGCGAGTGTTCTCTGCGGATTTCTGCGCGATATCTGCTTTGAGCTCGTCCACCAGCTCCATCTGGGTTGTCTGCTTGTCGGCATAGACTTTCTGTAGACGGCCCTTGACTTCCTCCACGTCTGCCTCGCTGAGGTTCCGGGTAAGAAGGTCTTCGTATTCTTGTTGCAAATTTCCGAGCCGAGTCTCGAGTTCCATCCTCCGCCGTGCCTCCGAGTCACCGGATACCCCGCTATAAAGGGACAGCTCGGTCTGCCGCACGATACCCTGTGTCTCTACCAACTTCGCCTTCAGCTCTTGCAGATCATCCGGCGGGATCGGATCCCCTGACGAGCTCTGTTCGACGAGCGCCTCGACTTGACGGATAGCCTTGGCGATAGCTTGCTCGTTGGCACTGAAGACGTCCCCACCCAGGTCAAAGCCTGCCATCATCTCGGCCATCTTCTCCGCCTTCTTCTTCTCCTTCTCGTCCAACACGGCAGTCGTCTCCTTGGCGCTCATCTTGACATCCAACAGTTGCTGCTTCACCTCGTCTAATTCCGTCGTCAGCTCGGCGTTGGCCTCTTTCAACGCGTCCATGGTGATCTGCGCTTCCTTGCTCTCGAAAGTTAGGCGTTCGAGCTGCATCTTGGCCTCGTTGATTTCGGTCGTCAGCTTCTCGTTCTCCTTGCCGAGCTTGCTATCGTGCTCTTTCAAGAAGGCCATCTCTTCCTTAGTCTCTTGAAGGCTCTTCTCGGCAGCCGCGACAGCCGACTCTTTCTCTGCCAACTGGTCCTGAAGCTCGTTTTCTCTTCTCAGGAACTCCTCCCTCTCGTCCTTATCCAGGGGAAGGCTGGGGGTTCCGGAGCGCTCCGTCAACGACGGCGTCTCGGGTCGACTTTCAGATATTAAGCGGGCAGGGGTGGAAGGCCGAGGGGCTTTGGTATCCGCCCTGGTCGCGACAACCCCGTCTGACATGGGCGGCACCCACCGCTCCTTAGGCACCGTTTCACCAGCACGCCACTGTTGAATTTCGCCCTCTAGATTCGAGATGTAATTCTCGTACGTCGTCATATTTGACTTGGCCTTGGCCAGCATAGCCTTGAGCTCGGCGGGACTGAGTTCTGCATTGACCTTGGCCTTGTTCTTGATCGACTTGGCTCTCATACCGAACCGTAACGTACTGAGAGTTTCGGCATCGTTATAGCTGCTCGGCGAGCAGTTGATAATGAGCGTTGTCCGACTGTTTCCACCGAGGGACTCTTGTAATATTCTTGTCAACTTGGAGTCTCGATAAGGGATATGGGATGATCTGCCGTCGGTTAGGGCGTTGATGACCATGCCCAGAGCACTCAAGCTCTTGTTGATCTTCTTCGCCTCCTCCAGTGTCTGGCCGCTTGCGCCAGTCTTGCCGACCTTTTCGCTACCAGCCAAATCGACCAAAAATAGCTGGCCGCTCTTGGACGAGCCGGTCTCGAGGTTCTTCTGCGTAACGGTAATGACGAAGATGGAGTGGGAACGAGAGGATTCCTGGTTCATGTTGGTAGCGGCGACGGCTCGGGCGTTCCCTCCTCTCTTCATGACCTCAAAGACTTCCTCAACACTCGAGACGTATATCTCCAGGAGGCCCTTGACGTAGACACCTCGATTCCTCTCCTCGTGTACGGGCAGGTTATCGTTTTGCGGTGCTAACAGATCGCGAATGCGCTCCATGTAGATCTCCATATAACTGACCCTGACGGTATACTCGATGGTCGGCGGACTCGACATGATGCTGCTGAATATCTGTTCAATAATACGAGGTGTGACACCCTTGCCCTCTTCGTCTTCTATGCTCGTTCCCATCATTGTGTAAGATTTTCCAGCACCGGTCTGACCATACGCGAAGACGGTTCCATTGTATCCGTTGAGGATGTCGTCTACCGTAGGTTTGATCGAGTAGTCAAATATGTCGACTTGGCGTCCGGACATGTCAAAGACGCGGTCAAAAGTAAAGGTGCCCGTCGCCTCGGCCGACTTTAACCCCGAACGCAGAACGGTTAGTATGGAACATGACGGTTCTCAAGAAGGGATACCATACGTACATTGATGGTACAAGTGTCATCGCCCTGGAAATTGACTATGGGCTGGCCGCCGGATGCCAGCTCGACCTTGTTTTGAGGCCGGAACCGGGCGACGACCTTGATGGTATTGGCGTTAGACATGTTGACAGCGTTTAGGGAGACGGGTAGACGGGGAAGAAAAGAACGGCTATGCGCAGCAGCGGGACAGGCACGACGATCTCATGTTACGAAGACGGCAATCAAGAAGCCCGGCGCACGGATAGTTCGAGCTCAGCCGACTTAACGGCAAGCGCGGGCAACGAACGGATACTTGTACGATAAGGTACAAGGCAGCAATAAAATGATGGCAGTAATATTGCGTGTATTTGAGGGGGGGGGGAGGGAAGGGATTTAAAAGAATCCGAGGCGCGTTTAGAAGTCGGGATGGCTGAGAAAGTCGTGCCTGAATGCCGAGTTTGGTAGGGCATTGATTGGTATTGGTCGGTTGGTAAAGAGGGCCTTGTAAACCCCCCCCCCCCCCCCGGCCCTTCTTGGATGGGGTCAGGGTGGTTTGGATTGGCTGTTTCAGCTGCTGAGCCCCGCCGGAACCAGTACGTATTGTACAATTTATGCAACAATCCGACCATGCGTTGTCGAGGCTGGGTTACCAGCATTCATACATAAGTTTCTTGGACGCTTCCTTTTGACCTCTTTCATTCATTTCTATCCTTTCAAGACATATACGGTAAAGTGTATTCTCTTATTTACTGCACTAAACACTCATACATGTATTCATGTTTTATGATCATTTTCGACCGACTCTTGAAGAGGGACTGCTGGTTCTATAGCTTTCTAGAGAACTTAGGAGACAGATGCATTTTTCTACCGGCTTTCATACGACATCGATTGCATGGTGCTCTACTTGCCTGGCCCTGTACAGAGATGAGAACGTCCTATGGTGGCATGTTTGTTGAAGGATGACACAAATTAAGTTAACTTGGTTTGAGACGGTAGTTACCGGTATCTGGCTCTGCTATCACATGTGTTTGAACACCTATGTAACTCTTGGGATTGAAAGTGGACGGTTTACCACATGCGACCAGTTGTTTATAGACATCAAAGGTAGGCAGCATTACTCCGGATTATGACGATCTTATTCCCTAACTATCGACTCCTCCAAATTTTGAGAACAAAGAACCAAGTAAGAGCGCCGGTAGCTATGCGAGCCTTAACGAATAAACCACGAGAAACCACATGGAACAGTGCGGATAACCATAATCCCAACAAGTCTGAAATACGGGGCCCTCCAGCGTACAACTTAGCAGGCACCTGCTCCTAAAAATGATGACTTCTCCTGGGTTGAACCTGCCGGAACGCCAAACTCTGAATACTTCTTGTTCTTCAGGAAGAATATCACTCTCTAGCAAGAGTGTGCCTCCCACATACAAATCAACCCGCGCCGAGACACTTGTGTGCCGTGACATAGATTATATAGTGCTCTGGCTATGATCAGACGACACGGCACATCTCCTTGACGCGGGTATGGTTGTGAATATCTTCGTGCCGGGGCAGCAAGCTCGCCTAATCCTCCCAGCTCTTCTCCACCGTCTCCCGCACCCTCTTGGTGTATTCCTTACGATTATCTTTGTAAAGGTTCGACGCCTCCACGTTAGCAGGCGAGCCAGTATTCGGGTCGTTTAGGAGACTAGATATGGGAACACACGTCAGCACTCGAAACGCGGTAGCTTCGAGACCCTTGGGCCTACCTCTGAATACTCGTCAAGATGGCGGCAACGTCGTATGTGGGGCTCCATCGGTTTTGTAGGATATCCAGACACAGCTCTCCCGTTGCGTACACGTTGGGGTGGAACATCTGGCTGATGAACTTGACGGCAGGCGGCTTGTTCGGATATTGTTCTTCGAAGTGCAACACGAGTCTGAAGGTGCCATCCTCAAACGGCGTGTCGGCGGGTCCAATGATGACAGCGTTCCTTGTCGAGGTCGATATTAGTATTCGGCTGTGATTGGAAATCGCGTATCGCGCTGTGTAGCTCACCAGGTCATAACATTGTCGGGTACTGGAGATGCAGAAACACCAGCGGGGGGGTCCGTCTGCATGCGCTGCGATGCTGTTAGTTGTATTTACTTTCCAAGCTGAGACATTGTGCATCGGGCGCGTTCCTACCTTGAAGTCTCGCATCAAACGGCGGCGGGCAGCGGTAGACATCTTGGCTGCTAAAGAGGAGGGTGCTCTAAGGGTATGTGATTTGTCGTACTCGACTTTCCTTTAGGTAGGGAAGATGACAGATTTGCGTTGCGAGTAGAGCGGGAAAGAGTGGTACTGTTTTAGGACCGAGTTGTTGAAAATGGGAGTGAGCTTAAATAGCGAGTTCTGGATACACAGATGATGATATAGAATGAACCAAAGGGCCTCCCTGCCACCCGTGTCAGGTTCGAAGTCATTCGGGCGGCGATTGTCCGTTCCAGATTGATAAGAATGCTGATAAGCCTTGTCAATCATGGGCTAGTCTAGTGGCTGGTATCTTTGAGAGCACGTGGAAGGGCGCTCCGAGTACCTTTGTACTTCATTCTTCCCGTCTTCATGCAACGGATGACTCCGGAAATGCTTTTACTTGACAATCTACAAAATGTAAACATTATACCGCCACTAGGGGTGTTCGCATTCCAAGATTACGACTGCGTATATGGTGCACATTGAGGTAAGAATTCTAATCCTTAGGTCGGGATGCACAACTTCTCCGGTGAGTCTAAGTATGAACCGGTACATCACTCACTTAACTTAGTAAACCAGCATCCAAGGAAAGGCTCATAGAGGTAAAGTTGTCAGTCGAGGATCTGCAGCCATTCAATAGAGTAAGCAGAGAGAGGACAATTTAGTCAGCAGCGATTGCGTCCACCAAGTCTGCCAGGGGCTTGCAGCTCCGGTGCTACATACATCTATGCATGCGGGTTAGTAGTCTACGAGGTACTGTAAAAGATATAGTTAATAAGTCGAACAGAATCTACGCTACTACGTAGCCGGAGGTACTGATGATGGGATGTATAGGGATCAGATGGCAGAACTGCATGTGGCAAGTTCATTAAAGATTCCCACGGCGAAGTTTCCGGAGCCACAATTTGTTCGCTTCGGCTTAGCCGTTGTCAGCTACCCCGCCAAAAGCCGAGGGTTCCAAGGGGGGCAACGGTGGATGGATATCGCCGGAAGACTGCATGCTTGGAATGCCTCGGCTTTGAAGACTAATGTTACTTCTAACTCTTGGGGCAGTCAAGCATTCATTCCACTCGTCCTTTCATCTGTCTCTCTTGTAACTTTCTTCTCTCCTATATCCAAGGTTAACCGTTCTCGGGAGCTAATTATATCCGTGCTCTTTTCCCTTTCCTATTGTTTAACATGGTGCTCCAACTTGTCAGACCCGCCGCCGCCGCCAGAGGCTCCCTAGCTGCGAGGTCCAGATCCATAGCAGCTCGCCACTTCTCGGCACAGGCGGCGCGGCAACGGGAGATCCGCGATGCCTACATATTAAGTGCTGCGCGGACACCCACTGCAAAGGTGAAGATTTAATATTAGTTAAGTGTTAAAACACGGCTTTCGGCTAACATAACGCAGTTCAATGGCTCTTTTCTTACGGTACCGGCGCCGAAGCTTGGCGCAGTCGCCATCAAGTCTGCTATCGAGAAGTCGAAAGTGCCAGTGGAGAAGATAACCGACGTATATATGGGAAACGTCTTACAGGGAGCGATCGGTCAAGCGCCTGCGCGACAGGCGACGATATTTGCGGGTCTCCCGACCACCGTCGAAGCTATCACCATCAACAAAGTCTGCGCGTCCGGTCTAAAGTCCGTGGCCTTCGCGGCGCAGAACATCCAGCTCGGCCTGAGCGAAGCGCAGGTTGCTGGTGGTATGGAGAACATGTCACAAGTCCCTTACTACGTCCCCCGCGCGAGCAATCTGCCACCATTCGGGCATGTCAAAATGGAAGACGGCCTCATCAAGGACGGCCTGACGGATGTCTACGACCAGTTCCACATGGGAATATGCGCCGAGACCACAGCGAAGAAGTACGAGATCTCTCGCGAAGCGCAGGACGAATACGCGATCCGGTCATATGAGCGCGCACAGGAAGCATGGAAGACGAAGGCGTTTTCAGATGAAATCGCCCCTGTCACGGTAAAGGGGAAGAAGGGAGATACCGTCACTGACACCGACGAAGGCTATCTGGATGTCAAATTGGAAAAAGTACCTACGCTGAAGCCGGCATTCGTTCGGGACGGGACTGGGACTATCACAGCCGCCAACTCATCCACGCTTAACGACGGCGCTAGCGCCTTGGTCTTAGGAAGTAAAGCCGTCGCACAGGAATTCGGTGCCGGCTCCCGTGTCCTGGCGAGGATATGCAGCTCTGCGGATGCTGCCGTCGATCCCGTCGACTTCCCGGTTGCTCCGGCCAAGGCCGTGCCGATTGCACTGGAGCGTGCTGGTATCGCCAAAGACCAGGTCGCCGTCTGGGAGTTTAACGAGGCGTTTGCGGCCGTCATCAAGGCCAATGAGAAGGTAAATTTGAAACCGACAATAACACCCTCATATGAGACACTGACTAACATGGCCCCCACAGATCCTGGGCCTAGAAAATGCGAGGGTCAACCCGCTGGGAGGCGCCATCTCTCTGGGACACGCTCTAGGCAGCTCAGGCTCGCGAATCTTGGTTACTCTCCTGCATCAGCTCAAGCCCGGAGAGTATGGTGTTGCTGCTATCTGCAACGGCGGCGGCGCTGCGACCGCGATGGTGGTGCAGCGGATAGAGAGTGTATGAAAGATGATGCTAGCTAGGATACCCATCACCTGTACCCAGATACGACAGGATCGGTAGATCGGGTAACGCGAACTCCCGGGAACGAGGATGAATACGAATATTATCGCGAGCGAAATAGTGGCCTTTAAGTTTTCGTCGGATGGAAGTTTGGCAAGACGCGATGCGCGAACGTCGAGGCCACCCAATGTAAGCAATTATCACATGCGCTTTGTGATGTCATTCGTTAGCTTATGATTAGGATGGCCATTAAGTATACTGGGTGTCAGGCCGAATATTAATATCCCTGTCAGGTATCCTCTGGTGGCGGTTTAGGACCTCGATATACTGGATATCCGATTCATTTCCTTCTGGATGCATATCTATAACGGGCCGTGTGGGCCTAAAAATGCTGTGAAATATCGGCGATCCCGCGTTTTTGTGAATGGGGGAATACGTAGTAAACAGTGTGGCAGTTCAATTGCCGCTACATGGAGTCTAGGGTGCTCGTGCCCGTGCTCGCCAACCGGTTTGATTCTCCTTGAAACGTAGAAACAAAGAAAGGATATGTCAGTAGTGTCTACTCGATTTCCTAGGCGAGTCATTCTAGCAGAGATGTATAAAATCTAACGTTAGAGTTGTGTAGTCTATGATTGTTTTGGAGACTGATCCGATTACAGAAAGCACATCTATAAGGCTTTAAGTACTGTGAAACCGTATGCTTCTACCAAATGCATGTAAGCCATGTAATTAGGACTTGTATGCACCCACTTTTCTTCACCTCCAAGTCTCCGGCACTTGCCATTGGGGCTTCGTCCTGGTTGGAAACCGGCCAGGACCAATTTTGCTTCCACACGTCGCGGCGAGGTTTTTTGAATCCAGAACATCCCTTCTCTTTTCAAAACTGCGAGAAGAATCTGCGGCACCCCGAACATGCCCTAATGCAGACCCAGAGGGACGCGAGCCCAACACAAGACGTCTTGATCCGGGCACTTGGGGAGCTCGTCAACAATGGCCTTGACCATCAAGTTCCTCACCAGCATTCGAGGCTTTCTCAAAACTCGCAACGGTGAAGGACTTCGCGACTGGCTCAAGGTCGAGCCTCCCGTGCCGCAGGAATACCACAATCTCGCGTCCGAGCTTAAGAGCGGCTACCGGAACAATGACGCCTTGGTCCGGCTTATCGACCAATGCCTCCCGGACGAGGACGATCTCCCCGAGGACCAGGGCACGGCATGGGGTGGCTTCAGGGCGTTCATAAAGGATTATTTCGCGTACTGGAGGGATGTGGACTTCGATGATCTCCTCGGAGCGCATCAATTGCTCGTTTCCTTGACTACGTGCGCCATGCTCAATCTCAGCTCCCTCCAGTAGGTGCCATCTCCAGCTAACTGATGCATTAGGGCTTGCCAGACGGCGCTGAATCATCCGACATATGGAACAATCATGTATCAGACGAGCATATCGCTGTGCGCCTCTTTGTCCAAGTTGTCGATGACGCTTAACAAACGGCCCGACCTCACCCTGAAGCTCAAGACGGTGGACGCGGGCGAGGAGGAACAAAAGTCCATCGTAGAGCATACCACCGAGATCATCCAGAAGATCTTCACGGCCTGTCTCTCGGACCGATCCAGTTCCCGAAATGCGAAACCCGAGGGCAAGAAAGTCGGCGTCTACATATTTGCCAACGTCACCTTGAAGCTGTTATTTGCGGTTGGTGCAGCTTAATTTCCCAAACTGTAAGAATTCAAGACATCTAACCAACTGGCTGCCTCTTCCAGTGCCGGAAAACACAGGTAGCAACTCAAGTCTTTACGAAGATCACCCAGAACTCGCCCCCGCTTTCGTTCTACCCAGCCGCCCAGCGGGTCACGTATCTCTACTACCTCGGCCGCTTCCACTTCATCAACAACCATTTCAGCCGCGCCGCCCGATGCTTGCAAGAAGCCTACATACAAACGCCACCAAGCTTCCAGAAGCACCGGAGGCTTATTCTCACCCACTTAATACCCTGCAACATGCTGCTTGGCCGACTGCCGTCGCAAGCTCTCTTAGACCGTCCAGAAGCGCAGTCGTTGGCCCCAGTTTTCATGCCCTTCGCCCATGCAATTCGCACCGGCAACTTCCTCGTCCTCCAGCAAGCGATCGAAGCCTACGAGCCGTGGTTGTTCCGCAGAGGCTTACTTTACACCCTCAACTTCCGCCTCCGCCCCCTGCTCTGGCGGTCCTTCTCCCGACGGATTTTCCTCCTCACCTACGTCGCGCCGACGGAAGCAGACTCTAGAAAAGCTGCCACGCTCGAGCTGTCGCATCTCTTCGTAGCGGCTTCGTACATCCAGAAACGCCTCGAAGGGTACCTACCAGCCCAACCGCCGCACAAGGGGAAGCAGGCGAACATAAACCCAATGCTCCTGAAAGCAGTCAGGAATAGGGCCGGCACAGCACTGGAAAACTCGACCTTATCTCCGCCGCCGGGTGGCCCGAAGACGTTGAGCCCTACCGAAGGTCTGGTCTGCGGCAACATGCCCATCACCGCGGAGCACGTGGAGTCTGTAGTCGCCTCACTCATCGCCCAGGGTCTGGTGCACGGATTCATCGCGCATTCACAGGGCCGTTTCGCCATCATGGGCGCCAAGACCAAAGGCGCAGTAGCGGCCGGATGGCCGAACGTGGCCGAGGTGACGGTAAGCGAAGAAGAATCGATTCCCGGTCTGGTTCAGGATCGCGACGTGGCGTGAACTGGACGTCGCGTTCAAGGGAACGGTTGAGCGGAGGGGCCCGCATGGGGAGTCCGAACGGACGGGTATATATCGGATACGAATAGACGAGTGGTGATATAAACCGGTCGTACGAATGAATTAGCGTTTATGATACCCTGTATTTACGAGAACGTCTAGAGCATCTTCAAATAGAGAAATCCGCCGGAGAAACGTGCGTGCATCTCAGATTTTTCCGCAGAAGTCAGTAGGGGCGTCGCTTCCTGAGGCCGTTAGGGCGTCCTTGGACAGAAGTTCACAAAGGACCGTCGACAATCCTTGAAATCACACGCCTACGGTACGTACTTAGTAACGGCACTTACCACGGGATCCAGGTACCTGGAATTACCGAGCCAAGCAGTAGTTCCGCATAGTCTCCTCGAATTCAGGGGAGCCTTATAAACCTCTAGCTAGACTTAACTAGGTATGCTATATCGATACAGCTCCAGCAGCAGCTGTAGGTCATAGGACCAGTCTATATCCCACTTCGCAAAGCAATAATTTATAATTCTTTACCGTCTTCGCCGGTTCTACAGCAATTCATATACTCGATAAGGCCCGTAGTAATAATATACCAAAGCGTGGGGAGACTGTAGTTAAGGATTGATTGGTCCGGAATGTTTATGCGCTGATTCACTGGAGAGACTAGTAATCAACTGCCTCCGGGGCGCGCCACTTTGCTCCCAAGTGCTGGGGGAAAGGATCGCGAATGTCGGATCGTAGCACAATAGCCTTCGTTCTCTTAATCGGAGCCCAGTTAGGCGAGTTGGGAGGTTAGTCAGGCTTAGGACGATTACCACCCTTGCACGGTTCCGTTTTGCATAATGACAAGGTACGGTTAGCTTACGGTTATCACATATACATATTGTATAATTTACTAAGATGAAATATAAAAGTATAATAGTTGTTACAACTGCCAGCGGTTACAGCGATGAGGAGCGGGAAGCTGGCGTAACTCTATAATGTATTTTAAGGAGAGACTACACGTGCCCCTAGGCCATCGCCTTGCACACAAGATTGGGTTATCAAAGGACGTTTCCCGGACAGAGGCTGTCCCAGGTGGCAGCCTGCAAGCCTGGATTTATTAGCCGGAGCTACGTGAAAGCACTAATTGCTGGCTATAGTTAACATATTTATCGAAGTTAATATTGATTATAATGTTTTACTTGATTCGACCATTTTAATACGCCTTAATATAATGTAATAAACTAGGTCAATAACATAAAGCTGTTTAAATTATGTAAAACGGACATGCTATTAATTATAATCTTATCAGTCTTACGAGGTCTCTAAAGTGTCGTTCTTTATGTAGCAGAGTGTTCTTTTTAAAAGGCGGATCTTGCCAGCAAAGTAGCAAGATAAGACTTGCACTTTATCGATTAGTTCTTTTGCTGCAGCCTTACGTGAACTATTGCAGTTAGTGGCATAGAAGCGCCATATTTTCTGCAGCCCCCGCCCCTTGTGGGTTGGGGAATACTAAGGGGCCGTGTGGGGCCTACAAAAGCTGTGAAAGGCTCCCTAATCAACCGGGTTCCAGTTCGGATAAGACTTGCACCCTATCGATTAGTTCTTTTTGCTGCAGCCTTACGCGACAGATCTTTAACGTACTCCACGTGCCGCGTATTACTTATTAAGCTACTTTCCCAATTGGGACCCTAGCAGGTCTTCCTATTGGAGAAACCAGGTCGTTTGGAAAGTGGGGAAAGCCAATAACCCTCCGTGCACTCGGTTCGCAAGCCATAAGCAGTTAGGATTGCGAAATGGGCTGGCAGCTTCCACACGTTGTGTCTCACCTTTAAACGTCGCATCTTCTCGATCTTGTAGCGTTGGCCAATGGCGGAGTCAGGGTTCCTGCAAGCGCAAACACAGATTTCAAAGCTTTGCCAGCAACGTCTGCAAAGGGTGTTGGGCGATAACCTCCCTGTACCATGAAGCCGTCGCGCCTCCCCTTAGCCTATGACCTGTAATGTCTTCAGTATAAGTTGGAGGAGTAAAGATCACCCCTCGATAATAGACACTTGCAGAAGCTAAATATTGGTTTCGGAAGCTCTATCTGATTTGGGTAGACTGGTTACCTTTTAGGACGTTAGCACTATGCCGCCAACTGTTTCAACTAACCGGCATGTCTGTGCTTTATTTAACATTTCGAGATGCCAATGAGCCTTGTTTCCCTATAACGAGGAATTTCTGTGATAGCTATATAATGTTTGCCCGTGACAGTTGAAACATTGCTTTCTACGGATTACTCACCGTTTACTGCATTCTCACATAGTGCTGTCTTCTTGCTAGCAAACATGTACGGCGACTGTTTCTCTTCTGCCTTCGTCTTAGCCTTTCTTTGCACTGGCTTAAGCATTGGCAGTCCGGTTATCAGACGCCAAAACCCGGCTGGTTAGCAACACAGGATACATGGGACGGAGGATACTAATATCGTTCCAGTTTCCCAAGACCTGTTCGACCAATTCACGCGCTATGCGACCTTTTCAGCCGCAACGTATGCGTCTGAATGCCCCAGTCCGCCCTTCGGAGCCACGATCACCAAGCAGATCAACAACAAGGACACCAACACGCAAGGCTTCATTGCACGGGACGATGCCGCGAAAGAGGTGATCCTGGCGTTCCGGGGCACCTCGAATATCCAGGATTTTATGGTAGATTTGTCGGAAGATCTTGTCCCGTTCAACACGACTGGCGTAACCAACTGCGAGGGCTGCATGGTTAGTAGCAGTTCTCTTGACCATGGATGACATGCTTACTGGTCATGTTGCCAGGCCCACGAAGGCTTCCTGAAAGCCTGGAACAGCGTCGCGCAGGAATCCATCGACGACGTCAACGCCGAGCTCGCCGCTAACTCCGGCTACAAAGTCATCGTCACAGGGCACTCCCTCGGCGGTGCCCTCGCATCCCTCGCGACCGTTTCCATGCTCGGGTCCGGCATCGACGTGACGACCTTCACCTACGGGCAGCCGCGAACCGGAAACCAGGCGTTCGCGGATTTCGTGGATCAACAAGCACCGCAGGGCAAGATGTTCCGCGTCACGCATGCCAACGACGGGGTCCCGCAGGTCGTGTCTACTTCGAACGGCTATAGCCATCATTCGACCGAGTTCTGGCAGGAGGATGCTGCGATCGCCGCTGGAACGTTTCAGTGTTCCGGCCAGGAGCCTCAGGTAAGCAAGGCTACCCGATTTTTGTCCGAACAGTATAAGTAATCAGCGCTGGTGGCAGGACTGCAACAACTCCGTGAGAGGTACTGGTCTCGGTGCGGGGGGAATAGGCATCAACGCGGCCCATCTCGAGTACCTCGGGATCTCAATCGGGAGTCCTTTGGATCGGGGAGCGGAGGCTTGTGATGGGAAAAGGCCGGGACTGGTGGGCACCATAGGGGGGCTCTTGGGGGTTGGCGAGAAGAACTGAGAGTGGAGGATGGGTGCATTCTTGTTACAGCTTTTGTGAATTTACTGCTGCCTCCTAGCTGGACTAGTGAGTCGCTTGCTGGAGAGTCAGGGACGCACAACTGAGGAGCTGGTTCTGCAGCTCGATTGTAAACTGCCAGACAGTGTTATCCGAAAAGAAAACCTGGAGGCGTCACCTAAAATATTGGCAAAGCTGTGAAAATTAACACATTAGGACCTGAGCTCCAGCTTTGTAAGTGGGTGGGTCTCCAGCAGCGTGCAGTATTCCTCCCAATCCAGGATGCCCATTCGGCATGCCGTTCAGCTATGGGGCATATATATGCCTGTCTCTGCCACTGCCGTTGCCACCGTCCGGGGGCACCCCGTTATGGCCTGCGTCCCGATCCTCTGCACCCTGTTCATCGATGGCGTCGCTGATGTGCTATTGCTGCCCCTATGCCCCTCCTCACCGCTTTCGCCATGTGCTGCTTGTGTAACGGAGTTCTGAGTACACGCTCACTCCCCAGTACCTTGACTGCCGAGAGTCGGCTTCACCACTTGGGCCTTGGCTGTCACAGGCCTACGACTTGTGCGACTGAGGGTCCTGGTGAGGTGTTTCAGCGTTGTCTTGTCGCTCTCGAATCTGGCCCCGCTTCTCCTCTCCCAGTCAGTGGCTCTTGGGCGATCGCATTTACTGAATGGATTAATTATTTCCGGGGTTACTTAATAATAGGTGCTATCCATCTAAACTATATAAGTTAAATCGTAGTAGGCCAGTTACGTGGCATACGGAAAATTACTAGGCGATAGCGTTTCGCTAGATAAACTTCCAATAAATCACATCGCCCTCTCAATCTCCCATTAATAAATGTTCCGGAGGTTAGCATAGTTGTTAGTAAAATATTTAAAAAAAAAAATGACATTAACGGATTAACGATTCGACGATGCAGACATAACTGGAGCGACGCCGACGACCAATCTACCGGATAAAACTCCTTAATATGGTTGATTGGTGCAATCACCGAATTCACAGGGCCCATTTCGGCCACACCGCTGAGCACCGAACCGTACCCGGTCAGGCCAGGATGCACGCAATCCTCCCATGGCCATCCACCTATCTCCGCCTTCCGCACTGAATCACCAAGAAAACATAAACGGTCGACGATACACGACAGCGGACACGACCCAACCTGGATACGGTGGCTACCCGTAGTTAGCACCAGCAAGGACAAGGGGAATTAATTCCTTCTGTTCCTTAGGTACTCCACATATGCACGGGCGTATGTGTGCCCCTCACCCCGGCCGCCTCGTCCTGCTAGCGCGGACGGAAGCGGAAGCGGGAACGGACTCACATCCCGCCGCCGTGCCCGTCGGGATGCCTGCACGTGGCCGGGTTCCGGAGGCAGCGCACCGCCATTCGGTCAGACAGCGGTGCACATCTTCCCCTTCGACTAGGACACCCCACCATCCACTTGCTTCGGTACACCGGGGGAGGGGCTGATGGGGGCAATTACGTCCCGCAGCTCGGCAGTCGCATCATATACCCCAGGCCCGACTCCAGCCGCGCAACGCTAGCGCCCGGACAGGACCCATGCCGAGAGTCCGCCCGCCGCTGCCCGGCGGTAAAGTCCTTGAGTATGTATTTAAGGGGTTGTGGGGATGGCCGCACGTGTGGTATGCGGACCCAACGTGCACGGTCGCCGGGGCGGTGTGATAATGTCCCATGGCCCCGATCACATGAGCGCTGGGAAGCACTAGACTATAAGTAGGCACGATACATGTTTGCCAGGCGCGGTGGAGACTACATTGTACTACGTATATATTCCCCCATGGTTACAGAACAGAGAGATGTTTGGCATTCGAAACGAGATTAGGCTCCAAGAGTTCGTCGTATCTCGAGCCGGAGTATATAAGTAACTAGGGTAGGTAAGTTGATACAAGATTCGCAGACTCTGGTGCTGCTGCTGCAGCAGAAGAGGAATGATCCCCGGACCCGCGGAGACGTCGCGACTAAGCTCTCCCATCCCGCTCCACGAAAATAAGAAAAGTATCCTCTCGTCCAGCTTCACGCGTGCTGTCTAGCGCCCCCGGAAGGGACTCCTGCTCAGGACCAAGGGCCGGGATCTGACAGAAATTATATCGGGATCTTCGTCTCGTTTCGTCTTGATTCGAATATAAACTGCCGCGGAGATCAAACAACCATGTGTTCTTTCCCAGCTTCCACCAACCCGCACGTATGATAGATCTTCCTCCTTCCGAATCGATCCGTCTCCTCCTACCCTGAGTTTTGACATATCCCAAAATGTCGTGCGGCCCGGGAAGATTGAAAGAAGTTTGCCAAATGCATCAAGCCGCCACTCCCCAGAAAACCAAAGGGTATACTGCAGAAATCAAGAAAGGGTATATAGCCATCTGTAGGGCAAGAAGTATAGCGAATAAGTCCGGTCGTTAGTAAAGGAGTCACATCACGAGGCCGTTGAAGAATAAACAATAAACACTAGGAGTAAATCATGCAGTTAGCCTGGAATGTATTCGTCTTGAAATGTCGTACATGGTCGCAATGAATTCGTCAATTATGCAGGCGACTCAACTGGCGTCCATGGGGAAAGCGGTGGGGAGTCCCAGTTGCGTAACATCGATTTGACACTCGTTGAATTATATATTAGGGAATGGAAGGTCGCCAAACGGTATGTCAGATTCTCGCTTTCGGTGTCTACAGCAAGCAGCCGGCGGCCACCAGAGCAACAATGAGGCCAGCCATAGCAGCGCCGCCTCGGTTTTGGGCGGCATTCTCGCCCGAGTTGGTCTCACTGGGTGCAGGCTCGGCCTGGGCTCCGGCTGTGCTAAGATCAGCATGTCCAGATGATAAAGTAGGGCTAGTCCAGCCGAACGAGGTCGTAGTTCTGTTTTCTTGAAAGATTCCGCCCAAGAAGGTGGTCGAGGTGCTCGTCCTGCTGCTCGTAGATGAGATGGATGCTGATGACGTAGTCTCTGATGAGCTTGTCGACGAAGACATTATAGGTGTCGATGAGGTCGATGTTGACAACGGAGTCGACGATGGAGTTGATGATGTCGTCGATGTTGTCGATGTCGCCGGTGTCGTCGAGGTCGTCGATACCGCCGAGGTCGTCGAGGTCGTCGACGTGGTCGACGTGGTCGTCGAAGACGGAGTGGGCGGTGGAGAAAAACTAGACGTAGAAGTAGAAGTAGAAGTAGAAGTGGGGGTGGGGGTGGGAGTACTGGTTGTAGTAGGCGTCGAAGAGGGAGTTGGCGTGGATGTCGTTGATTCCGCTGCGGTGGAACTGGGCTCAGAATCGTCCCCCCCTGACCCGTCTAGATATGACACGACAATGTTGGCTTTCGAGCCCTTCGCTACCGTAACAACGCAGAAGGGCGAGCCACCGGCGCCTTTAGCCTCGTTGTCGCTCACAACACCAGAACCGTCGACCCTGCAGGGTAAACCAGTACAGCCTCCGTCGGGACACTTGATTTCCAGGCCGAAATTAGGCTTCGTGCTAGAGAGTGCAGATTCCTCCCACACTGGGTTTAAGCCGACTTTCACGAATGTCGTGCCGCCGAAGACCGTATTAGCGCCAGCGACGTATGGCGACCAGTTGCCGATCGGTGTGCTCGAGTCTCCCCATATACAGCCTTTGGACGAATCGACGCCAGGAGCGTTGATATAGTAGCTGCAATTGTTAGAGCCATGATTTCCGTCTTGAGTTCAGCATGTACTTACTGAGCGGCGGTCCCGGCCCAGTATTTGCTGTCTGGGACAGCGATTGTGGCCGTATCGTACACGTCAGTTGGGATGATCATGTCTTCGTAGCCGGGTAGGACCGTCTGGCAAAACGACACGACGTCTCCACACTTGTTCACGACATCGACTGCGCCAGTGCCGTCTACGCAGCAGGGCTCATCTTCAAATGGAAATTCGAGCTGTCTGCCCTCGCCACAATAAAGTCCTCCGAACTAGTGGCGGTCAACATGCCGTCGCATTGGCGCAGCAGGATTAAGACTCACAGTCGATTCCGGGAAAGCGTAGGTAGTTTGAGGCTTCCATTGATTCATTACTTGGCCCGGTGGGCAAGCGATGGGACACCAGGTACCTTCAACACACTCTTGGTCAGGAGCCATTGCCCAACCGGCATTCTTCTCTCCTGGAGTTACCGCAACGAGGCCTTTGTCCTGGGGAAACGGGCATGCTCTATTGCCACGTTTCTCGAGTTCGGTTATGTTTCGTGCACTGTACTTCTCATTGTAGCTCGAACGACTGTGGGCATGAGCAAGCTTCTGATGCAGATGTCGGTGTCGGTGCTGGACGGTAGCTACAGTCGGAGCAGACAAAAGCACGACGGCCGAGCCAATGGCGGCCTGTATCGATGTGATCTTCATAGTAGCGAATGTATCCTATTTATATTTCAAATGAGTGGCCGCTCCAAAACAGGAGACTTAAAAGGCAGCAACAAGCTGAGGATGCGCCGTGAGCGTCCACAGATCAACGAGATCAACAATAAAGCCGACGGCCGATCTCGAGTGATGTTGGGTTTACTTGCGCATACACAAAGCCGAAGGAATGTGGCTCTTGCATGCGTTCTCGAAAGGATATCTTAAAAAAGAGCGTAAGGGTTAACAGAAAAGAGCGGAAAGGGGAGAAATCCCCACGATCGTAGCACGTCAACCGTAACGACCACACGATACACCAAAAGGAAAGCTGGTGAAGAAAGCACAAGCCAGACCCTAAAACAGGTGGAGAGGCATCCTTGGGGAGGCTCTTGAATGAGTTAAAACGAACTAACTCGGCTCCATCCTAACGTTGGAGCTCTCCGGCCATGGGTTTGTGGGGCAAGTCGGGGCATTAAATGTCGACGGTTTAGGAAAGGCTCCGGCTCAAGCAACGAACCATGTGGTCGATGGCGTACATGTCGGGTGGCATCATGGTCCACTCTTTGAATCGTTTGGAATCCGTCTCCTTGCGGGCGGGCCAATGAGAGATGACTATAAGATGAATTTCAAGCTGAGTCGAAATTGCGTCCTGCCAAGCCCCCGTCGTCCACCCAGAAGCCCCCTGCAGTTTGTACTACTTAAGTACGCTAAAACTGCGCGGGGCGCTTAGGGGGAGCTTGTTCCTGAATCTGTGAAGCACCCCCCCTTGATAAGACGTTCTTTTAAGGCGAGCAGGGCCAGCACGGACTGAAGATCTCGGGTTGTATACAGGTTCTGTCCCATCCTTTCAACGGCATTTCTTCCGTGTTTACTGTAGGAGATGGAGAAATCCCGTGGTTGTAACTTGCATGGGATATCTTCACAGCGACAATATTACAGGCATTTTGCCGGTGATACTACTTGATGTTAACATTACTACCCTATTTCTCGGAGATAACGAGTCATATTAGCCCCTTCTCGCATCCAATAGTCTACTAAATACCTGCACTATCTGCATGCCTACCTGCAGGTGGTCCCGCGCTGCCACACATATAGGACTCCCGACACTTGTCTTACGCAAGTAAAGGGGAGAGATTATCCTTGACAAGCCTTTGGGCTCATTGGATTTTCTTGGTGTATTCGCCGACCAAGTCACTTCGACTCCTAACCTTCGCTCCTGGGGTCTTTTCCTAAAACGCTATCGAAATATGACGCTACATTGTTGGGACACTTTTCCGGATAATAGTCCGAAGCTGGAGTTCTAGCCATTGACCCAAATCTATGTCACTCTAAGATGGCCGTTAAACAATCATATCCTGCTGCATAGCATGACTCTCTCGATCACCCAGAAATTGACCCCATGCGCTGGGCTCACGATGTAACTATTGGAGCTACTCTGCCGACTGCGCTCTCGCCGAGTCCATGTCCATGACGGACCACGCCCTCTGGGTTGTACCATCGACGAACTGATTAATACGGTGCTCCTGGAAATACACCGCCCGGCCAGCCGCAAGCCCGGCATATTCGGTGGCGGGTGTCCCGGAGAACAACAGTCGCACAGTGATGCGCTGCGTCTCTTTATGGACTACCAAGGCGTCTATCCGAAGTTAGAGATCGGGGATTGCCCCCTGGCTCATAGTTATAACGGAGAGGTATTCTGCGAACGTCCGTACGCTGTTGTTGAAGGTAACCTCGGGTTCGGCGAATTTGACCAGGCCCGTCTCTGCCCGGCGAGAGTTGATTGTCTCGATATATGCCCTATAACTGGCTTCGAGTTCCTTGGCCGACGGCTTGTTTGTCCTAGAGACGAGGCATTCGCTCACGATGTCCAGTTCGAGTTGCCACCAGGAGTCGCCATCTACTTGCGCAAATCGTCACTGTTAATCATCATCACCGCCCTCGACAATTTCCCGTCGGTAAACCACGTAAACCTGTGTTCCCTGAGGACCAGCTCCCGGGCTGTGGGCTCAAATCCTAAAATGGCTCGGTTGGCTTGAACTTGGCATAGAGAGTATCTGCAATGCACTGGTTTTTCCTCGCCGATAAGCATGACGTCGACGTGGATAATAGGGTTGCCTAATGGAGTCAAGGCTTTCTGCATATGAGCTGCGAAGCTTTCAGCGGCATATTCATGCCCATTTTGAACGTGCTTCGTGTGCATGCATTTCGTCATGTCCTCCCATCTCTTCTCGTTCATGCAGGCAAGCTAGTCCCGGTAGTTTGATTCCAGTTCTGAAGCTGACACAGACATGGTTATCAGACCGAATCGCTCTGTGTGAGGGAATATGCCCGTCGCAATACAGGCCGATGTGAAAGAGCGCGGTAGGCCTGCAACGCAGTCTACTCCCGCGGGAAAATGTATATCTATACTTCAACAATCAGGTACAATGTGATCCAGTAAGTAACCCTTCACCATCCCCGGGAGTTGCAATGCGGGCCAGATACACGTCAGGGGGAATGGCTCCTGGGCGGCATGTCCTACGACTGAGCAAAGAGGAACACCCCGCAGAATACCACTAGATCTGGCTGCCGAGTCCGTGAACCTCAAGGGTTTAGCTTGACCTTAATTGCCTTGCGCCCATGCGGTTCTTCATTTTCAGACCAGTCAAGCAGAAACTGAGAGCCAGTTTGAGAGAATATTTTTACGGGTCATTGTCCCACCCCGAGATCCCCCGGAATCCAGATTGACCATTTCTAGTTAGTGAATGGGGCGGAAACAACCCCCAACCACTCTAAGGAGGCACCGCCTGTGCAAGCATCCCTAAACAACCCGGGGGCAGAGGGTCTTTGACTCTTCATGGACCGCCACTTGCAGCGGTGAATGGGCCCTTAAGGCATGTCGATAGCCTCGGCAGCATTAAAATGCCCAGCACGAGTTCCAGCAGTTCCAAGTCTGCCAATCACCCCTGTAATAGATGCTCCACTAGTCGCGTTCTGTTCTAGGGATAACTCTCCAAGGGGCACCCACAAGCCCCACCGTGAGTTTCTATCTATATCCTTCTGTGATAACAACAGGGTTTCGAAAGCTTTATGGGAGCCGTTGTCGGCTCCCTAAATCGGTTGAGCTACGTGCGGGTTTTCGGTTATTCAACGGCTTCACGTGATCCCGACCTGAGCCCAGCTTTACTAAACCCTTCGAGACTGGGGGTTATAACGAAGGATTGGGTGCCTATGGGCGGATAGGCCGCAACTCCCCGGTGCTAACCGTCGAGTTATGCGAATAAGATGAGGCCGCGAAGCTGAACGTTGCTAGGGTCAAAGGATCAGCTGAGTTGCGCATTCAGCGCATCAGCCGTATAGCCTAGCTCTCGGCCTGGCAGCTGAACGCAACCAGCCACGCCTATAGCTCCACCTGTACCATGGGTCCCATCAGTGGCCGTCCAGTTCATCTGCTAGGGTGTATGCTGATATACTTGTCGCGCGCACGAACTCTGGGGTTCATGTGCGCCCACACATGTGGGGTTATGATCCATACACGTCCTTTGCGTGTGAGTCCCTATTCGAACGAAACAAAGCCACGTATGGAAGGTTTAGGGCTAACACCCGTTGTTATCACACAATCACTCGCCTTCGTCAACGCTAGCCGAGAGGACCATGATCTTGTCAGCTATAAGCCCGGGGGAGAAGCCGGTGCTGCGATTCTGCGCTCGTAGCCCATGGAACTGACGAAGTCGAGGAGGCACCTCACCTTCAGGGGTCATCTCAATCGACTGAGAGCTGCAAGAGTTAGCACTCCCGAGCATATTAAGGCCGCCGAGGATATTTCTAACTTATAGCGCGGTAGCTGTTCGTTGAGTTATTTTCTGGGCAGTGAGGCACAGTCTGCGGTGGGCTACAATCCATATCATCAAGAACAATACACTACGTTATGGGCGCCGGGGGATGGACGGCCGAAGATCTTAGCGGCAACGGCTCGGAGCGAATACGATATGGCTCCCTACTCAAGACGCGTGAGACATCTAACTACTCATCTTCTTATTACAATGTCGATGCTGTAGGATATTGTAGCCGAGTCTACAACGTCTGATGCTATTCTTGTAAAAAGCGTCGCGGCTAGTTACGCCTTGCCTCGTGAGGCTCATCATTCCTCCTCGTCAACTGGAAAGAAAGAGCACAACCAGCAATTTTGCAGGGAGTTAGCGATCCGGGGCGATGGTCGGCTCGCGACTTCTCCGGTATGTTGTCAGACACGATGTTTGCTATTTTGAGCGAGAAGCATAAGGGCTGACGCTGGCGCCTTGGCTAATGGACTGAGCTCGAGTGTTGGTTAGTACATTGCTAATCTGACCAATCTGAGCCGTCCACATACCCTATTTTGGTAACGACCTTTTATGGTAGGGTTGGTGAGATCCTTCACCTTGCGTGCTAGACGTGTAAGCACTGCCTTGCATCTCACCGTCGCCAGCGCTGGGGGGGTCGATTCACTGCACTCCGCATTCTGCAACCTCGTCCTAGTTACTGATGTAAGGGATTAAATGGCATCCGGAACGCTAAATTCCGGACTCGCATAGCCATCATGACCGAGAAAATGATGATTCGTTTGACCAAACATCCCTCTATCCAAGTATTCCTCCTGGCGTGTTCCTATTGAGTATGTCAAAAAATGACGCCCTCAATGCAAGATTGGTGTATATAAGACCCAGTGAATTCCACAGTCGCTATCTTGCCTGTTCTGTACAGATTCACACTCAAAGGATCATAAACTCGTACGGATTTCTTTCCGCTGTATTAATTCCTTTTTCTCTTTTCCCTTACTTTCCTACAGTTTATTTCCTTACTATTTCCTGCTGTTTGTGTTTCTTTCTTACCGGCGCATTTAATTTCTAGGCTGAGCTGAACTCCCGGTTCTCTAAGTTGCCAAGTTCATCAAACACCGTTATAATGCAGTTCCGCCAGTGCGTCTCTTCCGTCGTTGCTGCGGTTGCCTACGCTCACTGCTCCATGGCCGTTCCTCTCGGCGGTCCCGACGACGGCATTCACACGCCCACCCCGGCGGGTTCCCTTTCGACAACTGCCACAAGAGCCCCAGCGGCGACATCAACCTTGTCGCCTCTTCTTAAGGAGCTCAGCAAGACCCAGCAGATTTTACTTTCAGACACTCGTGTCGATGTCTACAACAACGTCCTGACGGAAGATGAGGATTTTATCTTCGACTTTGGCGCAAAGAGGGCCGGGAGCGGTACCGGGGCTGCCGACATCGTCGCAGCAAACCGAAAAACCTTCCCTGTAAGTGAAATTATCACGGACCATCGGCCCTTTCGAGTTGTGCGTCAGCAGTAAACTAACTGTCGACCAGGCACTCACCAACCAAGGTATCGCAATGGCCGTAGGCTTCATGGGGCCATGCCAGTTCAACCTACCTCACGTGCATAACCGCGCCACCGAGCTGCTCATCGTCACTCAGGGGAAGCTCGTCTCCGAGATGGTCATCGAGAACGGCGTCGAGGAGGACGGGGTCATCCGTAACATCAGGAACGAACTGGGGCCGTACCAGATGACGCCCTTCTTCCAGGGCTCCATCCAGTAAGCTTATCGCCCGTGTTAGATATGCTCGACGCGTGCTTCTTGGTTAACCGCGACCACAGTTCTCAATACAATCCCGGCTGCGAAGAGGTCATCTTCGTCGCGCCACAGTCCAACGAGGACTTCGGCACAAACCAGGTCGCGAGGAACTTGTTCGGCCTCGACAACACGATCCTGCGCGCCGCCTTCGGCAACTCCATCGACGGCGCCGAGGTGGACAGGTTCAGGGGCCTGGTCAGCGATAGTGTAGCCCGTGGTGTCGAGCAGTGCCTGCTGCATTGCAATATCCAAAAGCGCAAGTAATGTGTCTGCCGAAGGATAGATGGTTCTGAAAACCGGTGGCCAACGTCGAATCAATGCCATTGACAAACGTTCCCGTCTCTACCTGGACAAACTTATTCCCAATGTATATATACCTTAGACAACTCGACCCTCCTTTTGAGCAATGCAATGCCCTTTAAAGAAGTCAACTACGAGGCCACTGATGTAGCGAATAGCTCAGGAATGCCCACTCGCCCCTGTTCTAGGGTTGGAATTGTCGCATCAATCAATATCCGACTCGTGATAGCTCCCCCTGTGAGCACGCTCTATTAGTAAGACGTGTAGTGCTAGTACGGTCCGCATTGTGCCTAAAGATATGGCAAAGGAGGAAAGTATGGCCAAGCAATTATTAGAAAAGATAGTGACAAGCAACTCTTTCCTAGTTATCGGGTTGCGAGTTTGCCTGAAATGAGTAATTCCAAAGGGAAAGCCGGGAGGGATCTGGTTGGAACGGCCGATGAGACGACCGATTCACATCTTCATTCGAATTAGTTCCCAAGCTTTAGCCAATGCATATTTAGGGATGATTCGCCCAAACACATCGCTTATAAAGCAGTGGAAGCTGGTAGGGGGCATAAATATGTATACCGACGCAGTCCTGTTCGATTTCTTCACATCGAGAACGACGTCGGGAACGACAACGTCAAGAGCAAACGAAGACTAAGCACCTCGGACATATATTATTGACGAGATAGACTACCGCCGTCGGTGATCCTAAGTTCCGTTAGCTCCCTCACGCTGTCGAGGGCCCTATGGCCGGCCCTCGGCATGTTCCTGATACTGTGCAGCCTCGATGAGCTGGCGGCCATCAGAGAGCGGGGAACGTCGTGCAGGGCACCGCTTCTGCCGCTGCTGTCACGCCCCTTTAGTAATGACGACGCTGCCGCCGCCGAAGAAGAGAACGCGCTGCTGGCCGCCGGCGGCTCCCAATCCCGCGGAGCGGCGGCCCGGCGTGGGGCTCGTCGTGGCCGTCGAGCACGATGAGCTCTTCAACAGCGGCGACGAGTACGGGTCCCCCGTGCAGTTCAGCTAGTGGACTATCGCGGCGGCCCCGGGCCACCCCGTGGTCGCGGACATGGTGGACCGCGCGATGGCGGGGGTGCGGGACCTCGTGGCCGCCCACGACGTGACGCTCGACCAATTCGTGCGCCTGCCCAACTACGATGTCGTCAACGCCACGGGGCCCATCTCCTGGACTGAGGCTGTAATGAGGGGCATCGGCGCCGTGGACTCCGAGATGACCCACCCCGGCAACCTCTCCGGGCTCAACGAGACCCGGTACTTCGGCGACATCATGGTGCTCCCCATCGAAGGGTTCATGGCCAACATGCAGAGGGTTGCCGGCGGCGAGGACCACTTCGGGCTCGTGACGCACGACTTCCAGGGCGCTTGGGAGGGGGAGTAACCGACCCCTAGGTGAATGGAGGTTGCTGGTTCGTCATAGAGGCAGAACAGGACGCAGGGAGTCATTTGTGGAGGCACAGTTGGCCATACGTACTAACTGGGCCCTTCCTCCCGCTCGGCAATGTTCCGACCTGGCGTTATTGAAAATGGGTTGGAAGTCTGGGACGGAGCACAATGGGTCTATGTTCTCAAGTTAAGATTTCTGACATGAAGATTTAGGCTTACGGTAGCTATTATCTTAGTAATTCGAGCATGTAACACGTTAAGGATGTCCTTGGTAAGCTGGTCACGGAGAAGGCGGAGGAAGTCTAGAGTATGCTGATTTCCTTGTTATCAGTTCGTCTTCCTGTTCTTTCCTTAATCTGTGAGCTTAGATGAGTCTTCTAAGCTCGCCGAATGCAATTGGATTACTCAAGAAGAAGAGGCACTCATGCAAAGGATAATAGGTTACCTTAGATTAGGAGTATTAACCTCTTGACGGTACCATCCCCTATGCTCCTCTTGCTGACAGCTACTAGTAAGTTGAAGTCATCACAGTTGCGAAAAGGGGGAACTAGGCGTCTCTTGACAAGCGGAGGTCACCTGCTCACGGGCCTGTTTACGTGCTCAGCCCCATCCACTTTCGTACCTCAATAGACGTTCCGGAAATCGTCTCCCCGCAAGAACGGGTTTATTTGATCTTTCCGCAGAGATCAACAGGGCCAAGGCAAAGATCATTATCCCCGCTCATAGGTCGACACAGTTTGATCCTTTCACTCCATCAGAGCCACTAACTTCTTGCCGGACACCGAGCCCGACTTCAGTAGATCCAAGCCAGCCAGTACACCGTCCAGTCCCCCTTCCAGGACCTGCAACGGATGTGCCACCAGCTTTCCCTCATCAACTAACCTCTGAAACACCCTAAAGAACCGCACCGCCAACTTCTGATTCTCCGCATTCGGGGGCCTCTCATATCCCTTTGCCAGCTTGACCTCACTCCCATAGACCTCAGGCGCCATCACGAACGCGGGCTTCACAGCCCGCCGCTTCCGTAATAACTCGTCGGAGACTAGTTCCAAGGAAGCATACCGTCCGCCCACCCGCTGGATCGCCCGGTAGCACACGTCCACGCTGTGGGGGTCCGCGATGCAGTCCAGCGCGTACTTGAGGCGGCCGCCAGTGTGCGTTTTGATGGCTGCCGCGACGTCTAGTGACGTGTAGTCAAAGGCGGCGCTGGCGCCGCGGCTGCGGACTAGGTCGAAGTTGTGCGGCGAGCATGTGGTGATCGGGTCATAGCCTGAGAGCTTGAGGAGTTGGATTGCGATGGTTCCTGTCGCGGTGCTGCCCCCGTAAACAAGAACTGGTAGTGGTGGAAATAGGGTGTCGGTTACCGTATCCGGCGTCGAAGAGAGCCCTAGGGCTTTGTCGCCCCATAGCGCCATGATGCATGTCGCGAGAGCGGTCCCCAGCGTCGAGGCCTGAACCGGGCCAAGTGAGGTAGGCACGCGTAGCAACATGTTCGCGGGCACGCGCACGTACTCGGCGAATGCGCCATTGCCGGGCTCCGCCGGGTTAGAGCCATGTACGGCTGTGCAAACGGTGTCCCCTACCACGAGATCTGTCTCAGTCCCTTCGGCGATGCGGATCACCGTTCCAGCAAAGTCCATTCCGACGATCGCGCCCGGAGTCGGGAAGGCAGCGCCCATCTTGTAGTCACTGGGGTTGAGGGCCATGGCGGTCGTCTTCACCAGGACGGTGCCTGGAAGGAGCATTGGCAGGACCACGCCATCGGTGAGCTGCGGCCTGCCATCCGCGTCCTGCGTGATGGCTCGCTGGGAAGTCGGCAGCTGCGGTAATATTGATGGCATTCTCGTGTTGATCTTCGCTGGCGAGGTCTGTTTGCCATCTTCACTTATGCACCCGGAATGCCATTCCATCGCCAATAAGTTCGCCGTCGCATTCGCTCGCCGCATTTCAGGCTGTGCGGCAATTCCCATCCCAACGGTCCCAAAAGTGGCGTTATACCGTAGTATGCAGTGTCCTCGGGCTTTGGAACCATTTTGGGTTAACATGCCCGGAGTCCAAAGGCTGCGTGCAACGTCGGGTGCAGGACAGTTGCAGTGCAGATGCACCATTGAAAGGGGACGCTGATCCCATTGGCCCTCCTATCTGCTAATAGTAACTGACTAAACCCTACCGTGCCAAACATCATCCATGCGAAGGACGTGCTTGTGCCTGATTGTCTACCATGCTAGATTTACCGTTAGGATTTTTGGCATTTTCGTCATGATTTGCTTAAGTTAGATCATGTGCTTTTTGTTACCTTTCCCAGGATCCTCTAGCTCACTTTGATACCCCCCCTACTTGACTTGAAAGTCTTGAACAACGACTAAGAATCACATGGTCTCTCATTCTGCTGTTGAGAATGAGTTGGTGGAACAGAATATCGCCCCACCCCAGACAGTGCAACACAGCGTCGGTTTCTGGGCCATCATCGTCGGCCTGGGGGTGACGCTTCTCTTGAGCGCACTCGAGAATTCAGTGCTCGTGACAGCCGCTCCTGTCATATTGGAACAGTTGCCTCTAGGTGATAACTGGATTTGGATGACGAACGCCTTTTTCCTATGCAGCGCGGCATTTCAACCTTTCATTGGTCAACTCTGCAACGTGTTCGGCCGGCGATGGGTGACGCTGTCAATCGTCGCCATCTTCATACTGGGCAGTGGCATATGCGGTGGCGCGACGAGTGGTACCATGCTCATTGCTGGCCGCGCCGTCCAGGGAGTGGGATCGGGAGGAGTCATCATGGTGTTTGGTAAGGCTTTCTGACACGTCCCCATGCACGATTGAAACCTTGATCTAAGTCGTTCAACTGTGAATGTTTAGACATCATCGTGTCTGACCTCGTGCCATTGCGGCTTCGAGGCAACTACGTCGCTGTCATCATGCTTATCTACAGCATCGGCACCACGCTGGGCCCATTCATTGGCGGCGCCATCGTCGAGACTGGCAACTGGCGCTGGGTCTTCTACCTCAACCTGCCCGTGGGCGGCGCCTCCTTCCTGATCCTCTTCTTCTTCCTGCACGTCAACTACCGCCGCGATCCGTTGTGGACAAGCCGGCTGCGGCGCCTCGACTTCATCGGAAACGGCATCCTCATCGCAGGTAGCACAGCCATCCTCGTGGCGCTGACGTACGCGGGCACGCGGTACCCTTGGGGGTCGTGGCAGACGCTGGTACCGCTTCTGCTGGGCTTCGCCGCCTTCGCCGTCTTCGGCGTATTCGAAGGAAGCCCCTGGGCGCCACGCGAGCCGGTCATGCCGCGGCGCCTCTTCACCAGCCGCACATCGGCCATCGTCTCGATCAATACCTTCATAAACTCGGCGCTCATCTACTGGGGCGTCTTCTTCCTACCGGTCTACTTCCAGTCGGTGCAGCTCGCCACACCACGCCGCGCCGGCGTCTGCCTCATTCCCTTGTCCCTCTTCGGCATCCCAGCGGCGGCCGTCGGCGCCCTCATCCTCGCCCGCGTCGGCCGCTACAAGATGATCCACCTGGTGGGTTTTGCCGTGTTCACGGTGGGCAGGGGCCTGTACACTCTACTCGATGAGACGACGCCGACCGGCGAGTGGGTGGCCTATCAGCTACTGGCAGGCGTGGGCGCCGGGCTCCTGCTCAACACGCTGCTGCCCGCATTCCAGGCACCGCTGGCGGAGGCGGACCAGGCGGCGGCGACGGCGACGTGGAACTTCTTCAGGACCATGGGCAGCGTGTGGGGGATCGCTATCCCCGCGGCCATCTTCGCGAACCACGTCGACGTGCTCGTGAAAGATGGTGCAGTATCGGACCCGACCGCCGCGCGCCTCATGGCCAGCGGTGGTGCGTACCAGTTCGCATCGGCCAAGTTCGTGCAGCACTTCGCGCCTCCAGTGCAGGAGCAGATCCGCGCTGTGAACCTCCTGGCCATCCGGCGTGTGTGGGTTGTCAGCTTCGCGTTCATGGGCACGGCGCTGTTGCTTGTGCTGCTTGAGAAGGACATCCCCCTGCGCAGGGTGCTCGAGACTGAGTACGGCATGAAGGAGAGGGGGTCCGGGCGAATAGTGACGACAACGTCGAGAGGGATCATAAGACCTGAGTCAGGGCACGGGCAGGAAGAGGGCAGTGGAGATGACTCAAAGACTGCTAGGGGTACGGACACGAATTAGTCTTTGGCGCCCGAATAGGGGAAAGAAATAGATAATTCCGAGCAAACATTGGTGGAAGTAACTGCAAAAGAGACGGATGCACTGCTTATTAGGGAAGCAAATGGAAGAAGAGGCCAAGGGGGCTGGGAGCCTCATAAAGGGTAGTCAAACCATTCCCCATGCATCACAAATCTCGCAATGTTTATCAATTTCCCAAGTTCACGGTCTCTAAATCTCGTTCAGTATCATTGCTATTCCCAGGCCACCAGTACTAAGAGGTCAAGGGTCTCTTTTGGCAACGACCTTGCTGTTTGTATCCCATCAGGCTTGTCTTGGCACGAATCTGACAATGAACTCGGGTTTGACCCAGAACCCGTACGTGGTGAAGTCCTTCTCAAAGTCAAGGTCTTTTCCTGGAACTTCGGTTATGTCAAAGGTCCAAAGCACCTTGGCTATGAATATTCTTGCTTGTGTCCAAGCAATTTCCTTGCCTGGACAGGCTCTCGGCCCTTGACTGAATGGCAAAAAGGCTCTAAGTTTGTCCTTAGAGAACTTCGAGTCGTAGAGGGGATGTTTCGCATCTAACCAGCGCTGTGGGCGGAAATGGAGAGGATCATGGAAGTTACGCGGGCTTCGTGTGGCGGCAAATATGCTGGTTTGAACATGGACCTATTATTTACGGTCAGTCTGGAAGCACAACGTAGCAGGTATCCGCAGAGACGCGAGCGGCGAACATGAAATACAGTGGGACTTAACCAAAAAAGAGAGTGTAAGAGAAGACTTACCATTTGCGGGACATATGTCCCGTCCACTACAGAGCCTGGGCTGACGCGTGGCAGGCCAGTATTATTGCTAGGGAAAAGACGCAGCGATTCTTCGAGGCAGGCGTTCAGGTACTCGAGTGACGCAAGCGCATTTGGCTTAATATCGTCGTAACGGGTAAACTCGTCCCTGATCTCGCTAGTCAAGGTTTTCAGAGTCTCGGGTTCCTTGAGAAGGTACAGAAGGGTACTATAGTACCAGGATGAGACGGGCTCAAACCCTGCAAACAAAAGCTGCGTAGCCACCATCTCTAGATGCCGAAATTCTTTAGGGTTAGTAGGAACGACGCCGTCTGCAGGTACCAACTGCTCAAAAAAGTCGAGATCCTCTGTGCTGCCCTTCCGACTAATGCGCCGCTGAAGCTCTTCCCTGCTAGTTTGATTCATTTCCTTCAAGGATCGTACGGCCGAGAAGGGTATGAAGAGGGACTTAAACTTTCCGAGAGTGGGAAACCTCTTCGAGACTTGTTCAATGGTCGTGAAGGCATTAAAGCCTAACAGCACTTCGAGGAAAGCCGAGTTTCTCACTGCCATAACGTGAGTCGCTGCTTGTAATGATAAGTGGCTCAGATCTATGGGAATGGACTTACTATCTCTCATCTGGTGCATCTCGCGGTTATAGGCCATATCTGCGGAGATATCCATGGCTAGCCAATTGCACCACTTCGAAATGTCAACACCATTATCACCAATCGCCTTCATCTTCTCTACGAAGAAATCGATATGTTTGTGCAGTCTGGGCTCTTTCGCTTTCATTGACCGGGAACTAAAGGCTGGAGACACTTGCTTGGCTACTTTGCGGTGGCGGACAGGGTCTCGTTCGAAAAGGAGACCGCCATGCTCATCCCCGCGGTCATTTATATCTGTCTTGCAGAAGGTCTCGTGGTTCTTGACATGCGGCGAGTAGATATCTGAGAAGCGCCCAAGTTGAATAAGCCCGCCGCAGCCAGAGTTTGCCTACTGTGCGCTTACCAGCGAATGCTTGCGGAGTGACAAAGAGAAGCTCATTAGGCGCAATGCGCACGACGTCCCCTGCTTGCTCTTCAGCACTCGGTGTTATTGAATCATCCTATGCATATACATACCATACTTCCTCAAAACATCCTCAGTAGCCCAGGGATATCGCCCTGACAACCTAGGCATTACCGTCAGCGACATCGACCACGGGATTTCCTGGAGGATTCTTAGTGACATAACTTACCAATGATACGCATACCAGATGTTAGAAACGGCTGCGATCTTGGGCCCCGGGAACCTAGCCAGGGGATGGAAATAGAGAAGGTAAAAGCATCGAGCTGATACATATGCAAGTATCTGAATAAGTAGCGAATGGTCAGAGAGCATACATGAAAAAATGGCCTTTGGTTTGACGCACAGCTCCAAGGGACAGGATCAGAAACTGCAGCGCTGTCGTCGGTCGCGACGACAGGATTTCAGTCACGCTCATTGCTGAAAGCGGTACCAGCAATGACCGGCTAGGTTAGCCGATCGATTGATAGACCGGGCGATAGCAGCAAGGTGAGACGCTAACGATCCTAGTTCTCCCAGCAGGTCAAAGTAAGTAAGTATATCATCGCCAATGGTGAGAGTAAGGTATAAAGTGAAAAATCGCCGGATGAGGGAAATATGAAGCGGTCATTGCAGTTGTGCACTGCTGTTGGTCAGGGCTGTGAGAAGCAAACAAAGAGGGACTTATTCAGCTCCTGGGGGCGCCACACAAGCCCCTCCCTCCTGCACAGTACTTTGACAGCAGCCTCGTAGGGGGTTGAAGTCTTACGTGCTTTCTGCTAGCGCCTTGGTACCGTTCCTGAACACACGAGCTGGTGGCTTTGCGGGATGTTGGATATCACCCTATCAGCGGAATTTGCTGGTCGCTATGGTTCTCGGATTACCTACGCATGGCTATGTCTTCCCCGCTATCTTACTGTCACACATCTTCGGCGTCAATTATCAAACAGGGAAGTTTCGGATCTCTCGTGTCTGCTGATTCTTGGCACACATCTTGGCATGCCTGCATGCCAACAGAGCCATCTGGCATTACTACCCTCCGACCAAGCAAAGAGGTGCCGTCTTGGGGCGTGCTCCTAGCCATTCAGACCACCCAAGGGAAACCAAAGACTACATCTGTTTATTTTGGCTGCCTAGATTTCACGCGCACTGCTTTTATGTAGCCTAGCAACGGAACATATGTCCTCGGATCAGAGCGTAGCCTTCCTTAGTTAATGTGCTATAGCACACCTGGCTAGCTGACAGCAACTGATGCCCCCTATATCTGACACATACCTACCTAGCTGACAGAACTTTCGTTAGCATAATTACAATTTAGGCCTTGCTGGTTCCTTACGGGAATTTGAAGTTGATTAGTTTATTTTCTTAGCGTTATCGAATAATTTTGAGTCACTGAAGAAATCGAAAAATGAGCTAGAAAGGGGCTTGAGGACGCTGAGGCAACCTGCAAGTACTTCACTATTTGACCTAAAGCCCCGGCTTTACGTATCACTCCCAATAGCGCCGAGTGCATAGAACCTGTGGTGTTGCAATAGCACTGTTACCACATCAACACCGCCTTAACTGTACTGGGGTAAAATTCTTTCATTTGCGCTGTATGTAAAGTTCGCTTGCATTGCATCTACATGATCGCTATGATAATTTCGAAGTACCAACGTCCTGTTAAGCCTGCTTAGCTCCCAGCCTATCACGTTTCCCCTTGCCAACTCCATTGCTTGCCCATCATGGCGCAAGGGGCAATCATCGAATCGCACGTTGCCGTCACTCAAATTCCCGGCTTAGGTCCTGATACTTACGCAAATGACAAGTACGCACCCTCATGAATATAGTTAAAAACCAAGCGATAGGGACCAATTTTGGACTGAACTGTACAATTATAGGCCCCTAACTACTCAACCGACGGGACGAGCTGTATTCGGCGGCCTGTTGCTTGCTCAAGCAATATCGGCAGCTAGCGCAACAGTGCCCCCAGAGTTCTATACCTACTCGTCGCAATCCTCCTTCCTACGCCCCGTCACTGCGAAGGCGCAGGACAAGGTCGTTTACCGCGTCGACCGCACGGTCGATGGGCGCACCTACGCGACGCGCGTAGTCCGCGCTACGCAGGGCGCCGAAGACACTTGTGTCTACATCGCCATCATCTCATTCCAGAGCGGTAAAATGCCGACCGGCAACGTCCTGGACTATAGTATCCCAATGCCTGAACTCGATGGTCTTCGACCAGATGATATTCCGAAGGAGCTCAACCGGCAGATTATGGCAGCCTCCACTAGCCGAGGCGGGCCATTCCAGCTATTCAACTCCGAGGGTGAACCTTTTGATTGGCGCCCTTTCGGGTTCGTGTTAACAGATGACCCGTGGGAGTGCCGTACACGTGGTTTCTCCCGGTCGCTGCCTTTATCGACGGATTCAACTTCAGTGAACCTGGCCGCACTGGCGTATATGTCGGATGAAGTTCTCTTGGGGGTACCGATATATGCGAACCCCGATAAGGTTGGAGACAGGATGCAAAACGTGGCCATGGGCGTCACCCTCACTCACAACATTTCGTTCCACGATCCAGCGGTCAAGGTCGACCAATGGATGGTTGCCGAGCGCGAAACATCCTGGGGAGCGGACGGGAGGGTACTTATCGGCCAGCGGGTATGGAATTTGAAGACCGGCCGCCTTGTCATGACGTGTACGCAGGAGGCTCTGATCCGGCTGAGGGATGCTAAGCTGTAACCGTATCCAAGCTTCAAAATTTACTGGGTTTGTCCCAAATTCCCTTATGCTCCAAGTCGATGTTATTGCTAGGTCGAAGTCAAGGGTTATCCAAGAATCTTCTTCAAGTTTTCATTAATGTCAGACATAGCTGAGCTAGCTAGGCTGTAACTTAAGTAGTGAAGCTACTCGTGGAGATTGCTTTCCCCCCCTCGGGTACAGCCTTCTTTCTGTTATAGCTTGGTTTTTGCGTGTATTTAAAGAGGTTTCGTTACACTCTCTATCTAGGACCTTTTCAACGTCAACCTGATAATTTATCCTTTTTAAGGTTACTGTCGACAGTTCCGGTGATTTGTTGGAAGGATGTTGAAAGGAGCCAGAGGGCTTTGATCTGTGGCCCTAAGATTGCAAGAACAAAGGGGTCTAGGCTATATCAGCTAAGCAGAAACCACATATCTAGCTAGTCCCAATGAGCAAGCAAGCAACCTGCTCCCCCCAGCCTGAAGAATTGCAACGCTTTTGCCGACAGTTACAAATACTTCAGTGTGTGATACAGGGTCTCATAATTGAGCAGGGATCCACTTTGCCTCAGTACGGGAGCTTCGTGTCGCCGAGTTTCCGTCACGGTGAATGCGTACGCAAATGTATCAGATGATTAAACTCATAATATATGCTTTAGGCCCTACCACCTACCGAACCACCCTAGGCACCACAATCCGCCCCCTAGCAGCCGCAAAGCGCTCCATCATTGCTACCAACGTGGCATTCATGCCCAGCTCGGCTGCTCTCAGCGCCCACTCAGCAAGCTCTATCTCCTCTACTTCCCTAACCTGCCCTTGGTCTTCCCTGACGCCTCCCACCATCGCCCACTTACGCAGGTCCTCCAAGCGGAGTTCCTCGTCTCCAAGGTGATGGAGGAAATGCACGCGTCTGGCTTTTTGTTCCGAGTATTCTTCTCCCAGTGCTACATCTAAGATACTCTTGACCACTACATGCAAAGGAACTAGGTTGAGCACACCACTCAATCGACCGCCCGCGACGACGGGTATGGCTTGCATCAGCGCCGAATAGTGGCGAATGTTCTCGACGAGCTCAAGGCCCGGCGCATCACCGGCCTCAGTGTGTTGGCGTACGATCAGGCTGGGGCGATGGATCCAAATAGGCCAGTGTGAATAGCGCTCGTTCAACCGCTCAAGGAAGCGCTCGCTGGCCCACTTGGACGCGATGTAGCCATGAGCGGTGTTGGCGGAGCCGTCTCCTGAGGAATGCAACACCGGCTTGTAAGCGGCGGTTGAGACGGGGCTGAACACGAAATCTTTTTGCCTTGGGCTATCTGGATCACAAGAATTTGCTGTTGTCTTGCCGGCCTCGGCGACAACATGCCCTACCGACACAGTCGAGATATAGTGGATAGGCACCGGGTGCGGCGCACACATCTCGACGAGCTCCTTGGTCGACTGCAGGTTACAGGCACGAAGGGACGCGTATGTCTTGAGGTAGGACACTTCTGCGCCATTGTGAATGATCACGTCAGCTTCGGCGAAGACTCGCTCCGCCTCCTGTTTTGACAGGCCAAGTCGTGGAAGAGCAAGGTCGCCCTCGTGAAGAGATACCTTTTCCAAAGCGAACAGATCGTGGCGGCTGGTGGCGTTGCGCACGCCTATGCAGTGGATTCTTTTTACATTTGAGTCTGCTACCAGCGCATTTAGAAGAGCCCGGCCCAGATGACCCGTCGCGCCCGTCAGGACGACTACTTTGGCACCGACAGCCTTATCCCCTTGAGTTGTTACTGGCGCCGGCGCTGGCAGGTCGAGGAGATTGAGCGATATCTCCGTCTCCTTGTCCCAGTCTATCTCGACCGTCGGCTGCTGCTTGTTGCTGTCGTCGATTCTGCGCGCCATAGCGGCCAGCGTGCTATATCCAAACATGCGTATAATTGGGATCTCGACAGATAACACCTCTCGGATGCGCGCCTGCAAGCGAAGAAGTAGCAACGAGCTGCCTCCCACGCGGAAGAAGTCTGTCTCTGGCATGATAAGACGGCCGTGCGCGGCCGACGGCTGGTCAGTAATAACTTCTTCCCAGATGCTCCTCAAGCGAATCTCCGTCGCTGTCAGCTCGGTGGGATTCTCAAAGCATTCAACCCTGGCACTTTCCGGTAGAGGTAACGCTGCAACGGCCTTGCGGTCAAGTTTCGCCGAGTTCATCTTGGGTAGGTGATCCACTGGTACAAGAGCAGCAGGGCGCATGTACTGCGGCAGATTCTCAAGCCTCGATAGGATAGCGCTAATATGCTGGCTGAGGTCATCGTCTCGCGATGCTTGGTCGAACACCACGTGGGCGATCAGGAACGCGGGACTCTCAGGAGATGACCGGCGGACTGATACTACAGCCTCAGATAGGGCTCCCTTGGCCGCGATGATGATGGCGTGTTCGACTTCGCTAAGGTCGATTCGTAAGCCGCGTAGCTTAACCTGGCTATCTCCAGCTATGCGGCTCTCAATAAGGAGTGTCCCAGCCTTTCGCCATCGGCCAAGGTCCCCGGTACGGTGAAGGGTGGTCCAGCCTCTTTCCCGGTCATCGCCACTAGCGAAGACGTTAGGGACAAATCTTTCAGCCGTGAGCTCCGTCTTGTTCAGATAGCCTGGTCCGACGCCTGCTCCGCCGATGTATATCTCGCCTTGCACGCCAGCGGGTACAGGCCGTAACTGCGCATCGACTACGTACACGGAATAGTTGGGCAGCGGACGGCCAGCTGCTATCGGTCTCGAAACGTCTAGCGCCTGATCTTCCCCAGACGGCAGTGGTACTTGCATGGCCGTAGCAGCTAGCGACGTCTCAGACGGGCCGTAGAGGTTGCAAAACCGCAGCTCGCTTTTGCCCAAAGATGATAGTTGCCCCGGAAGCGACTCAGCAATAGACTCGCCGGCGCAAAATGCTGTCCTCCACTCAGTACATTGGAGGAGTCCCTGTCTACCATAGTTGAACCATGACGAATATTCAGACGGCGTGGCGCAAGTGAATGTGACGTTGTGCTTGGCCATGATTTCGCTTACAGCGATGGCGTCTCCCCGCTGCCGCCATGGAAGGAGACAGAGGCTTCCCCCGTAGCAAAGCGCGGTGAGTATCTGAATCAGCGATAGGTCGAAAGTCGACGACGTCTGTTGCAAGACTATCTCGGTCTGCAAATTGAACAAATGAGCGATCGCTTCGGCCCAGTTGCGAAGGCCCTCATGCTTTAAGAGAATGCCTTTAGGCGTGCCCGTGGACCCACTGGTGTATAAGATGACGGCCGTACCCTCTGCTTGAGCAGAAATTGGGACTTGGGGCATCTTACAAGCTAAGGTTGATACGTCGATGACTTTTATGCCCGGTTTGCCGAGCCTGTCGATATCCTGCCCGGTGTATTCATCCACGAGCACGACGTCAGGCTGGCAGTCCTGGACTATGGCGGCTAACCGAGCCCATGGCAAACCTAGGTCGAGTGGCAAGTATACGGCTCCCGAACGCCAGATGCCGAGGATGGAGGATATCCAGTTGTGTGTAGCCTCCTGCAGCACCGCGACCGCGGAACCAGGCCTAGTGCCAGCGGCTTGCAGGGCAGCAGCAATGGCGTTCGCTTGGTTTGACAAAGTCGCGTATAAGATTGTCGTGTTGTCATGATGCCGCACTGCGGGCTCGTGTTGCCGCAGGAGAGCGACCTCGTCAATCCTATGAACGACAGTCCGGGGCCATTGTGAGGAATATGAGGGACCTGGTACAAAATGTAAGACTGTGTCACGTTGGAGCGTAGGCACCACATGCTAACCTTGACTAAACCTGATGACCTCTTCTATCTCCGCAGGCTCAAAGATTCCTGGCTCATTCAAAGCCAGGCCTGGTTGTGCGGCGAATGCCTTCACAAGGCGTTCATAACTCTTAACAAGTCGCTCTGCGCCTGCTTTGCCGTAGAGCTCCTTCCGGACCTCTAGGATGTGGACACACTCGCCGTTCGGGTCATCAACGATGTCGAGAGCAACGTCATAGGCCAGTTTTGAGCTTTCGAAGGCCTCAAATTGCATGTGGACGTTGCCCCAACTTGTTTTCTCGCGTTGTCCCTGCCTGTAATCAATGAAGCATTGAAACAAAGAAGTGTAAGTTGAAGATCGCGGTACATTAAGCCTGCGCTACTGGTTAGAGTCTTCATTCCCCAGTTTACCGAGTCTCACTGACAGCAGGTAGGGGGACTTACTTGCTCAAGAGGACCTGGAAAGGCACGTTTGAATTCGCCAAAGCGGCGTATGTCTCGGTGCGCGCGTCCTGCAGCAGCAGCTCGAATTTTGCGCTTGCCTCGGTACGAAGGCGAACGGGGAGCAGGTTTATAAATGGGCCAATAACATCCATCATCTCGTCCTCCGTTCTGTTCGCATCACCAATGCCAATAGAGACGTCTTCTGCATCGGTCGCATACCTCAGTAGCAGCGCCCTGAAAGAAGCGAGATAGAAATGGAAAGGCGTGGCTCTGTAGTGGCGGCAGACGGCCTGTATCTGCATCTTGGTCTTCACGTCGATCCTCAAAATGGCTCTCTCATTTTGGTAGGCTGCCAAATCTGGCCGTGAGACGGCTGTCGATAGGCTAAGAATGGGCAACGGTGGCGGAAGAGTGGCCAACTTGGCCCTCCAAAATCGTAACTCTCTGTCAAAGTTGCCTGCTTCGAGGTCTGCATATTGTTTCTCGGAATACTCCAAGAACTGCCTCGTGCTGCGCTTCAGATGAGTATGGGCGTAATGATCCATTAGCTGGTCTAGGAATATCTGGAACGACAAGCCATCCATGGCCAGAGGATGTATCCCAAAGACGAGGAAATATTCTGTCGGCGAGCGCGAGAGCAGAACCAGTCGCATGGTTTTACCTCGCGCCACGTCAAAGGTATCATTTCTCAAAGCCTCCGTGGTCCGAGACACTTCTTCCTCTTCATGGATGTGTCGGAACTCCAGTTCCAGTACGCTGTTCTCCATGATACCCTGTACTGGTTTGCCATCCCGCTCAAAGAAGCAAGCTCTAAGAGACTCATGCTGCTGGCCCATAGCACGAACGGCGTTTTGCAGTTCCGCCACTCGGACTTCGCCAGTCATTCGGGCCCATCCAGTGTGATTGAGACTGGTCTTGTCTTGCAGGAATTCCCAGACGAACCAGAACATCTCTTGACTGAATGATAATCTGGAGAACTTTTGAATCGCAGAGTCCGAGGATGCGGTAAGTTGCTTTTCATCAAAGAACTCTACATCTGACTCCACAGAAGACGAGCCGCTGTCGCTGGTAGAATGAGGCGTGCCATCCTGCGTATCCGAGCTGTCAGCCGTTCGGGGTAGACTAGTCAAGTCCCGTGAGCCGACATCTTCCACCGAAGAGCTATCCTCCAGGTTTGGTACCATCCGCGAGGGTATCGTTTCGCAGGCTATGGCGATAAGTTCGCCAACGGTGACGCCATTAAGAATTCTGAGAACAGGAATGTTTACTTCGAGTGTTTTCATAAACCAGCTGCGAATCTCGACAGCCGAAAGCGAGTCGATACCGATCTGATCAAAGCGCATGGAAGCTAGGTCGGTATCGGAGCCATTGCCAGAGTCAATCTGAAATAAAGCCCGGGCTTTCGCATAGAAGGCTTCTTGAATGATACTGTAGATCTGATCTTGACTTTGGGCTTCAGCCAGTCGTGTCTTTACTGGGATCTTAGCGGCATCGGATGTAGCTGGCTCGTGCAGCTCGCGATGCCGAATGAAGTGACCCATGATAGGGTCTGATTCCCACACTGGCAGGTCTCCCAGACTGGGATTGGCTTTCTGCAGTCCGGTTAGAATCTCTACCGGCGCAGAAGATCCCGGGCGTCCTGATAGTACAGCTTCCGCGAAAAGCTGGTGGAAATCGTATTCAGACGTAGCCGTGTAACCCCCTGAACGCATGGTCGCATCTGCGAAAATGGTCGTCTCATCTAAAGCTTGAGCAATGTAGCCGATGCCAAAGATCGGACCGATGTGCATAACTGATGCTGCCAGTCCGCGACGTCGGCGCTGTTGTGCCAAGCTAGTCATAAAAAGATTGGCTGCGGAATATGCTGATTGCCCCGGATTCCCATTTATCGACGTTGCTGACGAGAAAAAAACAAAGAAATCCAATGTATCCTCTTGAAATAGGGCGTTAAGATGTATGCTCCCTTCCACCTTCGGCTTTGTGACATTTAGCAGCGCATCCAGCGTCATGTCCCGAATAGGGGTATCCTCTAGCACCACTGAGGAGAGAAGACAGACGTCAGCCTTCACACGCACAACTTGACAGATTAAGGATGCACATATGGGCATTGTGGCTGATTCCCGAGCCACATAGAGGAGTTTAGCAAGGCTCGGATGACAAGAAAACAGTGTCCTTACTCGCACCCTGGGCAACACCCGCAATGGGAGGCATGCTCGAGCAAATGTCAGCATGTAACAGCATCACCTCTTCTTTCTTGGTGATATCGCTATTCCGGATATTGTTAGTCTAAGTGTTTTCCCAGGATATGACTTGGGCCAATAGGAAGGGACGAACCATGAAGCGATCTTCACAACGGCACGGAGGGCGCGCATTTCCTCTAACCAAGACACATCGATTTTAGGCTTACGGCTCGAAATAACGACATTCCTGGCTCCATGGCGGATCATCCACTCGCAAAGAGACAATCCCAGACCCCCGGTAAGACCAGCGAGCCAGTATGTCCTTTCTTTAGAGAAAGTGATCAGTGAAGCAGCCGGTTTCACCTTGGTTAAAACTCCCGAGGTCGAAGTCCAGTCTATGACAGTGCATGGAGTCACTTCGTCTTTGAGTTCGGAAAGGGCTTTCAAAGTGACAGATTCAGAGCAAATATCTTGTCTCAATACCCCAGCCTGTGATAGAGCATGGCAAGCACGTGTAGCGGTCGTCTCCAGGCGAACTCGGACCTCTTCAAGGTGGGGCGCCCGAGGTGTCCAGGATTCCTTGCCGAACAGTGTGTCGAGGCGTTCTTGCCTGCAATAGACCGGGAGCTGAGAGCGAACCCGGTTTGCAATGGATCTCTTTCCAGCAGAATTCGCGAAGTCGAGGAAGACAGTGATCTTCGACAGGAGACCGGAAATGGTACGGTCAGAAGCATGTCGATGGATTGTCTGCCAATTAACGTCTCCAAACTCTATGGCGTTTTTGTGAGTGGTAAAGGTTGTCTCAACCCCGATGAGCTTTGCCTCCGCAGACAAGACTGCGGCTAACCTGTGGTCCGGCTCATGAACAACGATTCTATCACCCTGCGACAAACCGCTGAGGATTAATGAAGCCAGCCAGTGGTAAGCCATTAGAGACAAGAACCTTGCCTCGGTTCCAGGTTCTGTCTTGACAGCAACAAAAAGGTCGCCCCAGGGGTTGGCCACTGATGTGTGCTCGGTAGATAGAGCCACCACCTGGTCTCCGGAGTTACAATCCTTCCCCAGGATTAGGAACATACAGCCAGATTCTGCGACCCGTACAGCGGAGAGGAGCGAATGAGAGACCTGTATCCGCAATCCGATCCGATCAAAACGGCTGGTAGGTGGTTCCTGCTCCAACACGTAACCCGAATCAAAGGCCACGATCCTTATGCTGCCGCTACTCGACGGCGCCGTTATCAACCGCTTCAGGGAGTTGTAGCGATCATTCATTTCCTTGCAGGGTAGGAGTCGAGGGATCAAGAACCGACCTCCTTTGTCTAGCACCAACTCAGGCTCGACCGTGATGCTAATACTTTCTTGGGCACGCCACTGGGTTGCTGCCTTATGTCGCAGAAAAGCCTCGGCAAGATTGTGAGCATTTGTGTCGCGATCGCATTCGATGTCCAGGAATAAGTAATCGAGAGACGGGATTTCACGCACTGCGGAGCGTGCTAGACCAACCAATAAGCTCGAGTGCGGATTATCCGCATAGCGGCCCTGGGTGACCCAGACAAGCGTTCCCGCTTCTTGCAGGATGCCTTTTATAGCATCCCATTTTGGATCGTCTAGCTGCTTGAAGACGGGCTCGTCGAGATCGGCTAGGCTGAAAACCGTTGATGTGGACGAGATCCCAGCGTAAGACAAATCGGGCAACGAGTAAATCGTTCTGATATTGCCGCAATATTGGCCCAGAAGGGGCTTGAGTTGATCCACGAGTACTGATGTTCGCGGACCGTCGCCACCTACTATCACAAGATCTTGGATGGCTGTGCCAGACCTGAACAGCTGGGGAACAGATGAGAGCGGTTTTCGGAGGAAACGGATCCTGTCGTCCACCGCCTGCGAAGCGAAGACAACGATGGGGGTCATGATGTGGGGGACTTCAGGTGAGGTAGTCTCGCAACCAGAGAATCCCGTTTTCAGGAGCAGGTCGTTCCACTCCGCCTCTGCCACGGCCGGCGTCAAGACGCGCCCCTCCTGCGCGCCCAGCCACCATCCCGAGAAGGCGCCGAACATGACCCCATAGTGGATGAAGTTTGTTGGTAGAAGCTCCAGCACAATAAGATGGCCGCCGGGCTTGAGCAGACGGCGAGTGTTCCGCAGGGTCTGTTCGAGACTAGGTGTCGCGTGTAGAACAAGAGAGGCAACGACCAAGTCATACGATTGCTCCGCGAGGTCTTGGGAACCAGGATCTTGCACGACATCAAATGTTTTGAACAGCATTTTCTCGAAGTTAAACTCGGGCCAAGCCTTTGCCGCATCAGAAAATCCAGGTGAGATATCGGTGAACGTGTATGAGGAGAACGTGCCGGCAATCTCCTGGAATATGGCTTTGGTGCATGCACCTGTCCCGGCACCTATCTCCAAGATATTCATCCGAGGATATCGATGGACAATCTGCTTGACTGTTCGAGCGAGAAACCCGGTATATGCTGCCAATCCATGGCCATTCGAGTAGTACTGCCCCAGCAAGTCATCTCTCATACCAATCTCGATCGACGACTTGGCCCCAGTGGCAATCTCGACGATATCTTCGCCGATTGCCTTGAGAAATCTTACATCTATTACATGCGCATAAGGCTCACACGCCACAGCCACCCTTTCATGTGTATCTTCTTCCCATTCGGGCTGCCAAAATGGTAGCTCTCCCGCCCTTGCTCGAGAAATACTATTCGACGCGAAGTGGAACCAATGTTGGTAAGGCCCCTCGACCCTGGATGGGTGGTCAGTTGGCACACCCTTCTCAAGGTTTCGCAAGTAGAAGGCCGCCATGCGCTCTAGCAGGCGCCCTAGTTCGTCCTGCGCCGGTAGGTTCTCGAACTCATCATGATTCGCAAATTGGACGTCCGGAGCTGCAACATCCCAGACCACCGTAGAAAACAGCTCCTTGTCGTCTTGGGCTGTTTCTCGGACGAACGGTACACACTCAAGTCCCTGAACCTGAATCATAGCATGATCCAGACCACTTGGGTATATGTCAATGTCGGCTGCGACGATGCCTTTATCTCCTTGCGATGATAGCACGGCATCAAAAGGGAGAGGCTCAGTTCCATTGACCATTTCGCGCGCGCACAGACCCGGGTTAACGGTCACACTGCCAATCCTTCTCGGAACATGCAGTGACGAGAGACGACCATCGCCAGGCGCTGCATAGGTCAGAAGGGTTGATTGGAAAGCCGCGTCTAGCACAGCAGGGTGAAGTATCAGTCCGGATGGCTCCAGGTTAGAGATACGACCGGTTGCGGCACCGAGCTTTCGCCCTAGCATTTCCAATGCGGAAAAAGGACCAGTATACTGATACCCCAGCTTCTGTAATGCAGAGTAGAACTTGTTGGCATGCAGTTTGATGAGATTTGGTGGCTGCGGGGGTCTCTTAGGAAGGGCGCTCATAGAGGGTTCGCCCAGCGTGATCTGCACTCTGCCACTAGCCAGCAGTTCGAGTTTGTCAGCGTCTTTCCCGAGTGCTGCGTTGCATTTGAAGCCTGCTTCGACGGTCGAGACACCCTGCCGTAGAACATCTGTGATGGAAAATATCGTCTCCACACCCGACGTGTCACTGTCGAAGGTAAGGGCTCTACCGATATCAATGTTGAGGACCTCAATGAGTGTAGGCGGAAGGCCCTGACACAAGATCATCGCCGCTTCCAGTGCCATAACAACATAGCCTGCAGCGGGGAAAACAATTTGGCACTGCAGTTGGTGCCCTGCCAGCCATGGGACTTCAGTGGGCCGTAAAAGATGGCGCCAACGCATATCCTGCTCGGAGCTATCTGGGGTCATGTGGCCCAGGAGTTGGTGAACAGGTCCAGGCCGCATACGCACAGCCCTTGCATATCTGGGCTCGTGCCAGTATTCGTTGTCATGATTCCAAGCGTACGTCGGAAGGCCCTTCACCAGTCTGAAAGTCGATTTGCCGGATACGGACTGGTCATAGTCGTGAAGATTGACGGAACCTCTTCCAAGATGCGTTAAGACATACCCAAGACCATCAGCAAAAGACTGGACGGCCGACGATCCGCGATTGAATAGGCCGGTGTAGGGGTATGTCTGGACTGGTGTATCTGTGTCCGGTAAAATTTGCAGAACAGGCCCTTTCAACACCGGGTGAGGGCCTACCTCGATGGTAAGGTTGAATGGACCTCTAGACGCACAAGCATTTTTCACAGCGTCCATAAAGAGGACGGGGCTTACCATATTACTATCCCAGTATCGGCCTTTAAGAAGCTCGGACGTGCCGGATATATCCCCTCCGTCAACGCTCGAAAACCATACTGAGTGGCGGCCTCGGCCAACTTGAATGTCTAACCCAGCAAGGGATTCAAGGTATGCATCCGAACAAGCCACCATGTGGTGCGAATGGTAAGCCTTATCAACCTTGAGGATCCTCGCAAACTTCTCCTCATCCTCAAATATGATCTTTAACTCTTCGATTGCATCACGATCTCCGGACAGTGTCACGCTAGCCGGTGAGTTGATAGCTGCGACGCAAGCGCGGCCCTTGAATTCGGGAAAGTCAAAAAGCTCTTGCGCATCCTCAGCCGATGTACCTACAGCCATCATCGCGCCCGGCTGTCCCCTAGGGCCACATGCCAGCCCAGAATGGAGACCACGGTAGTATGCGATACAGATCGCGTCTTCAGCCGAAATGAACCCAGCGGCATAGGCAGCAGCGATCTCACCCGATGAATGACCCACCACCGCAGTGAACTCTATGCCTGCGGCTCGCAAAAGCTCAACTTGAAGGATCTGGACAGCTGTGCATAATGGCTGTGCGATGGGTGCCTCGCCAATACGTGATGACGAGGCGCCTTTCTGCAGTTCTTCAAGCAGCGACCAGGACGGGATGTCCGTCTGCGGAAGCTGGGATAGTCGGGCTTCAAGTTGTTCCAGGATGTGCCTCACGAAAGGAGAGCTTGTAATTAGATCAGAACCCATCTGAGCCCATTGAGCCCCCTGACCGGTGAAAACGCCCAGGATGGAGGGGCTCCCGGCATCTGGGCTTTGGTGCAAAGTTCTGGTCCCGAGAGCTTCGCCCGGATCTGATTGTGCCGCCTGAAGTTTCTGGTCGAGCTTTGTGCAGAGCTCGTCCGCACTGCGCGCCGATACGGTCGTGGCCACTTGATGAAGAGTCCGCCGGGCGTACAGTGTGTAGGCGATATCCCGGAGGTTAATGTCATCATTTGCCCGGACGTAATTGTGGAACTTGAGAAGATACGCCCTTAAACTGCTCTCCGATGCCGCGGAGAAGACGAATGGCGCGAACGCCACGAGCATTCCTGGTACTTGGCACTGGGCTGGCGTGTAGCTTTCGAGAATTGCATGGGCATTGGTCCCTCCAAAACCGAAGCTGAAAAGACACAAGCGTCAGATCACAAGAGCCAAATATCCACCTAGTAGAGTCTTACCTGTTCACGCTGGCACGGCGACGACCGCCACTTAACACAATTGGCCACTGCACTGCCTGTGTCGGCACTTGCAAATTGGCGTAGAAAGGTCGAATGCGCGGGTTTAGCTTCTTTAATAAGAGATTGGGCGGTATTATGGAGTTCTGCAATGCTAAGGAGGCTTTCAGAATCCCCGCGAGGCCAGCAGTACCCTCCGTGTGACCGATGAGCGTCTTAATACTGCCCACATAGAGCCGGTCGAATTCCTTATGAGCCTCTTCGTAGTTCGGGAAAAAGGCTGAGCTGACGGCCTCGGCCTCGACAGGGTCGCCAGCAGGCGTTCCCGTCCCGTGGGCCTCGAAGTACTGAGGACGGTGCTCGGGATTTGACAGGTCAAGGCCAGATCGTGCGTAGCAGTCACGTATTAGCTGGGCCTGTGCAATGGGATTTGGCCTGCGGAAATGTCAGCGAGTTCTGTGGATCAGGTTGGACCCAGACTTACATAGTTATCCCATGGGTTTTTCCATCCTGGTTAATGCCCGTTTCTCGGATTATACACTCGATATGGTCACCATCCGCTTTAGCGGCGCTCAAAGTCTTCAGCACAACAGCCGCAATACCCTCTCCACGGGCATACCCGTTCGCGCCCGCATCCCACATCCGCGAACGGCCATCGGGGGAAAGCATATGTAATGTGCTCTCGGCAACGAAGCAGTGGGGGTCAAAGATAAGATTTGCACCCGCGGCAATGGCCACGCGCGATTGACCTGAGCGTAATTGCTGGACTGCCTGATGTACGGCAACCAGGCTGGAACTGCACGCTGTATCAATTGTCATGGATGGGCCATGCCAGCCAAAGAAGTAAGATATCCTGTTAGATAGCAGAGCCCGCGATGTTCCCGTGGCATGGTAAGTACCCATAGAGTCGAGATCCCGTACCAGGACTTGCTCATAGTCTGCCACCATCTGGCCAGCATATACGGCCGTATCGGATCCTCGGAGGCCTTCAATTGTGTGGCCTGCAGCTTCCAGCGCCTCATAAACAGTCTCCAAGAGGAGACGAACCTGTGGGTCTATCACGCTCGCCTCCACAGGATTAATCCCAAAAAAAAGGGCGTCAAAGCGCCGATGCACCCCTTCTCCTCCCAGGAAGTATGCCTCCTTCACGTTTCCATGGCCATGGTACTCCCCGTTCTCATGATAGTAGCCCTGCGCGCTGAAGCGATCCGGTGGGATCGATTCCGCGAGATGCCGTGGGTTATGCACGAGATCCCATAGCTTAGACGGTGTGTTCGCACCGCCTGGAAACCGAAGACCGCAGCCGACAATGGCGATCTCTTCTCCACGAGCTACCATGGCGATGGGATTGTGGCGCGGAATGAATGCTGTAGGAGACCCTAGGAAAACGTGCTTGATATTGCCAAGCCTTATAGCTCCAATTTATAGCCCCTTTGTTGTAAAGTCGCCGTTGGTTCCATCGAACTCCCTTGAGCTGGTGTGCATTGGGAGGGCAAGGTAAACTGCAAGACGGGTTAAGAGCACTTTCAAAAAAGGTCGCCTAAGGCAGTATCAATGTTTAGAGATGCTTACGTTAACTCCAGGTCTCACAATAACAGAATCGATGCCGTATTCTGTCCACTGCTTTGCAGACCAGCCTTTCCGTTCTTGTGGGCGATGAACCTAGCCCGCTGCCATGTAACCTAGGGAACGGTGATGAGCACACCGACTTTCAGTGGACCAGCTTTCAATGTGCTGCGCCCTTCTGTGTGCGACTAGCAGCCTGCGAAAGGGCGGCTTTGGTCGGAGCATGTCTTATCCATTGGGTCTGCACGCAACCCAAATCCAGTTTTTGTAAGCAGATCATGATCCCAACCTTGCCCCCAGGATTTGGATTGGTGGATGGCGCGTTGTTAACATCCCAAGCTCGACGCAAGCCGGGGCTCGGTTTACCATGCCGTAACCAATCTATATATAAAATCTCTCTCCACTTTCTCTATATAGATCCTTGACTTGAGCGTTATACCTATATTATCTAAGGCCGTTAGGGGTAAAGCCTCGAGAGCGTTGGAGTGGTAAGCACCCTGGGGTGATTGGACGAGATATACCCTATAAATCGAAGCGAATAACAGGTACCTTACCAGCCAATGCCGAAAACAAATGCACACTTTTAATCCACCCACTTATCCGCTTGAGGGCCAAAAGGCGTCATCACAACAATCTTGTGTTGAGTGCTGACGCCTTGTGGCCCCTCAAGCGGATAGCTGCAATATATAACAGAAATCAACCTACCTTTTACGATACGGATAAAACTGACCCGATATTCGGAAAGAGCGACATCTTGCGAAAAGACTGATATCTTTCCAATTCAATTACGAATCGCAAACGCTGCACCTAGGGAGATTTGGTTGGTGGAAATGACAGGTGGCCTAGGCGTGGGTCAATTAAAAAGCGTACATTTTTTTTTCCGGCATTGGCTGCTTACCCGCGGGGCGACCCGGTAGGGCTTTGTACTACCGTAAGCCGCTGAGATCGGCACCAGTGCCCAATGAATACCGAGTACCCAACCCTGGGTGTAACTACAGGGGGACGGTAAGGTGGGGGCCCGACCATCACACTATCCACATCCCTGATGGAACGACTTGACGTACAAGTAGGACCCTAACCTTAACGAAGAAATGCGCCCACAAATTGGTTTCTAAAGAGTATAAGGACTTCGCGGTGGAAAACCGGGCATGATTTAACATGCTCGCAATTTGACTGGTTGGAGGGTTTAAAAAAAATGCAGTTTTAACTATCGACCTGGCCTCATTCTTAATTAAGCTCTGCACGGAGCAAAGGCCCGCAACGAACTGTTTGTTCAGACGTTCTGGCTTCCCCTCGACACTTTCTTTCAGCACGGGCGAAAGATGAACACAATGTCGGGCCAATTGGCGGTTAGCTCAGGCGTCTCTTCTTGTCGATCAACGTGCGATCGATGCCGTGGATTCAAGCTCGCCTGTGTCCGAGGGAAGTCACCACAGGAGCGTTGTGACCGATGCCTGCGGGCAGATGCAGAATGTATGACCAGTCCTATTTCCCGCATGCGCAGGTGTAGAGCGGGCGATGCGGGATCACCAAAACGATAGCGAAACCGCGAGTGTGACGCACTGCAAGAGCGCCAGAAGTGCCGGCCTCCTCTTGATCAATCCACGGACCTGCCGTCTTGCGTCGGCATCCACACTAACGAGGGCATTCTTGTTGATCAATATTATGGGGGCTTGTGCTTCTCCAGTTGCCTCATGTCCTCCTCGCCCGGTTTGGCCAATGCGGCTCCTGGCTCTGATTCTGCTATCTGGGTGGAAGATATATCTTGGGAAACGGAGAGTCCCAAGTTGAACAAGTCAGTATGAAGAATCTGCAAGAGATAATCCGCCTCGTGCCATAATTACAGACTCACATAAATCAGCCACGGTAACATGCCCTCTCTGTCAGACCAGCCGATTTCATCGCCATCATCACTCTGTCTCTAATCTATCACTCTGCCGGCTGGGACTTTGGGGGCAGGCGGCATAAATAGAGGCCATGGAAGCTATTCTGACTTTGCTCCGGAAAGCAAAGTCAATACGGACAATCCAAGCGGCCTAGTCAAGGGAGTGCCTGGTGACATGTATATTCAGCGGCTCTTCAGGATCGACTCCAGTTTGACAAAGCAGTTGACTCATATGGTCCAGGGCACTTGCTCTGTGACTCTGAATATGCTTGTGACGGTCGTTTCCGACCCAACTGAACCTTCGGCAAACCCTGTCAAGGACATTATGGACAGTTCCCATGAGTTTGTCAATGTCCTTAAAGCCTTGACAGACTTAGCGATACCCCGGCCCGATGGCTCATCAAGCCAGGTGTCGAATTCGATGACATGTACCGGATCCCACAACGGCCTCAATGCCTCTTCCCCGGACTATAGCTCCTCAGTAACACCGAGCGATTCTCCGAAATCTAAATCGACCAGCCAACCTGCCCCAAGCTTTGATCACGCCGTCTTACTAGTCATTCTGACTTGCTATATACACCTGCTACGGACCTACGTATTACTGTTTGAGCAGATATGCTCTTGTCTCCAAAAAATTGTTGAGAGCGACAATCCTTCACTCCGTCCCGTTCCCGGGCTGCTTTTTTGGATATTTACCCCTTGGTATGTTCATCCCGCCTGTCGGTGTGTTACTGTCCATCCCGAAGGTTGAAGTCTCTGCCCCCGAATTGTACTTGGAAGCTGACCGGCAAATGTTCTCAGAGTCTGGCAATCTACAAGCGACTATTTTCCTCCAGGTCGTAATCAATCTGTTTGAGAGAATCGAGGTACTCCTGGGCTTGCCTCGTGAGTTCAGACTCCATGGCCATGGGGGGGGAGCACGCCGGTCTGCTGTGCCACGAGCACTTGAGAGACGTTGTGAAAGCCGTAATCCGGGAGGAAGAGACAGCACAGCTCCATACTGGCCATGGGGACATCAAGGCTTTCCGTAGGAGCATCAAATTGGCAAAACAGTTGTTACGGGAAAGCATCGCTTTATAGAAATGTTCAGTCGAGGGTGATGTAGTATCTGCTATCTAAGCCGGCTGCAAATCTCTGCTACAAAGTGGCAGGTGTGGCAGATCAAGGGGCAAAAGTCTCGTGCCAAGTGAGTTGAGTAAGCGACATCACGCGATCTGTAGACTTGAGAGCTGCGCCACAGCTGAGCGCGGAAAGATAAAGAAGAGACACACCAGACGTCGAATCAAAACCCGGGTTTTCGAGGCGAACAGCTCTCTCCCATCACCATAAGGACCCTGTAACTTCGGGCGCCACTTGAATGCGTATTTGGGCTATCCAACGTCGGAAGGTAAGCTGCATGCACAGATGCGGCGTAGGAGCATGAATTGAAATACTGAGAAGATCGGCGGGTCTACCCGTCCTAACGAATCATGTTGGCTATCGCGTCGGAAACTGATAGGCTCAATCCTTCTGCGCAGGCATATTGCAACGCAACGATGATTGGTGAGCTTTGGGCCACAAGGAAAATCAGCATTGATAGCGACGTGAGGCGACAGCTTATTGTGTATGCCGTTGGTGTTCTCCAATGCAACCCAACACGGGGATTCGACAAGGCAGCTGCAACAGTGTTACACATCTTAATTGCCGCTCCCGCTGCCTGCCGCTATGTCTGTCTGCGGCGTACAGAGCCATAAAATGCTCACCAAGCCCCCGTTGCTGTCAGCATCATACCACTTCCACTCGCTCAGCTTGCCACATAATGCCAACAGCGAATCGAGACAAGACCGGGCAAAGAGAAATTTGTTGATACAATGGCACTTCACATTTTTGACAACTCAGCACAAGGCGCCTACTTTGTCCTCCTCGTGGTCCTTGCTCCAATTTGCATCGCGGCGACGATTCTTCGCTTCATTGCCACCCGACGCTCCGGGCGAGCACCGGCCCTCGAGGATTGGTTCGCCCTGGCGGCTTTAATCGTCCACCTAGCCTATACGGTTCTGTCGCTCTGGGGTAAGCCACTGACATCTTGGGCGAGGCTACCGGTAGTGGGCTTTCAGTATCAATGGTTACTAACACTTGCTCGATTCGCAGTCCTGATTGAAATAAATGGCCGGGATACGGTGGTTATGGCAGTTAGGGAACCGGAAGAATTTGCATATCTACGCAAGGTATGTTGGTTGCCCTTTGGGCTGAGTCATGGTGTAGTTTTCCGCTCGAATAAGTACCAAGTTGACCGCGTAACTTCACCTTGCTAGCTGACGCTTGCATTACTTCCACTCTTCCCGCTTCAGATGTACTTTTCCAAGTTAAGCATCATGGCTCTGTACCACCGTATTTTTGGCGTCAACCGCACCTACGTCTGGTGGATATATGGTATCTTCGCTATCCATTCGATATGGGCCATCGTTACTATTGTTATTCAACTGAGCTCATGCCGACCATTGGCCAAGTTCTGGTATCCCTTCACTCCAGGTTATTGCTGGTCAGCAAGCGTGGCCGCAATCCCAGAGGAAACCGTCAACTCCGGCGTCGACTTCGCTCTTGTCATTCTTGCCATTTTCATGATCCGGTCGCTTCAGATGTCGAGGAGAGTAAAGCGCAAACTGAGATTTCTTTTCGGGCTCGGAAGCATGTGGGTGCCCTGACTCGAACCTCACGAATCTCTGCCAAAGTTGACTTTTCTGGAAGGGTTGGCATCATAGGTTTTATCAAGATTGGTCTCCAGTATAACCCAGATGGGACGTGTAAGCAAGATTCCGTCGGTACGAATTTAGGACGCTGCATCTGACCATGACATTCTAGATGTTTACACCGTCCTCGGGCTATGGGCAACCGTGCAGATGGCAGCCGCTATAATATGCTGTTGTGCGCCCGTATACAAGCCCATCCTCCCCGATGAAGGCTTCTGGAGCCGCCTCACATCCAAGATCAGTACCTCTTACCTCAGGAGCTCCCATGGTAGCTCGGCGGGCACAGAAGGAAGCTCGGGAGGGAGTTCCAGGCATAGAAATAAGATAGGTAGTCAGAACCAGGGCTGGGTTCATCTCCACGACTCCACAAAGGGGCTTGCCTGGCCTAAGACTCACCAGACAGAAGTTCATGCCCTGAGCGAGATCCCTCCCGCGCCACAGGCGACCCATTTGGCCCCTCAGCGAGACGCCATACAGGTTCAGCGGAGTTTTGATGTAGTCTGAATATTTTATCTATGTAAAGAGTCTCTCTATTTTCTTGCATTTGTTAAGTTATAAAATGAATTTTGTTACGCAGATGCGGAACGGTTGAGCCAAGAGGCCAAAAGAGTAGTGTGGGCCAGTAAGTGGGTTATATTACCTCACTAAAATCAGGCCCTATTTTTCTGGTTGTGGCTGCGCCTGCGGCGCAGCTGCGCAGCTGTGGCTAGGGCTTTGAAAAAAAGAACTGGTAGCTTCAGGTATCCCGCTAACCCAATTGGAAAAGTACCCACAAAAACACCCAAACCGCAAAAACAGGGCCTGATGGCAAGTTGTAATTTTTTGGGCTTAATTGCAGCAGTCCCATACAAATTTTCGAAAATCGGCTCCAAAAATCCGATGATATGACAACAACGAATATTAGTTATAAAATAAAGAAAAATATTATTATATACAGCTTTGAAAACGCTTTCTAACCATATATATAACATCTGGGTTGGGGCTGTTTTGGTAAAGATATTGGAGATCCAAGTTAAAATTCTCAATTGCAGCAGTCTTTCCAACCGGGACGCCCTTATGGCTGCAACACAATAACCACAACCCGTACGACCAAAAGAATAGCTGGACGGGCTTCTCTCGTACTGAATTACTCTTGGAAGGTCCATGGCAACATGTTGCGACCGGTAGTTGTTGCGTCGCAGCAAAGAGGGCGTTCCGGTTAATCAAGTCCGGAACTTTCTTATGGCTGCGACGCAACAACTACAACCCGTACGGCTAAAAGAATAGCTGGACGGGCTTTTCCCATACTGAATTACCCTTAGAAGGTCCATTGCAACATGTTGCGACCGGTGGTTGTTGCGTCGCAGCAAGAAGGGCGTTCCGGTTAATTAAGTCCAGGACCTTCTCATGGCTGCGACGCAATAACCATAACCCGTACGGCCGAAAGAATTGGTATACGGACTTTTCCCATATAAAATATACCTAGGACCCCCGGTGTACCATGATGCGACCGATGGTTGTGCTGTCGCAGCCCTGAGGGCGTTACGGTCGCCTATTTCCCAGCCTTAGACTTAGCTATATTGGCTGCAATTTTGAACCAAAAAAATGGAAAAAATTCCTATACGTATATTAGCTTATATCCGACGCGTCGGCAAAGTATTAGACTTATAGGATTTAAATTGATTAATTAGTAAATTGTTTTTTATGTATTGGAGTATACGGATAAGTTGGAAGGAAAAAAATAATGATTTTGTTAGGGACGCTGCAAATGAGACCTTTGTTCGCACAACTACAACTCAGGACTCGCTGGCTCGTTACGGGAATACGGCATCTGACTGGTTAATTTCTAGCGTCTTGACGCAGTACATTGAAATACTTTTGAAAGAATGGAGAACGAGCCAGGAAGGCCTGGGCTAGCTGTGGTAACCTCACCCTAATCACAACAACAGGAAAGGGCTCCAAGACGACCCGCAAGCAAGCCAGGGGATGCCAACGCACCCCGGGCCTAATTTTGATTCGGCAGATAAACGGATATTGGAGATCACCTACCCCAGATCGCGACAAGTAATCACGGTGGCAGGGTCGGGTGTGCTGTCCTTCGGGTTCCACACCCATCGGAGGCCCACCGTCCGGGACACCACTTAATCACCTCGGACCCCGTATAATCAGGAGCCTACTAGCAATTCCCTCCGGCGCAATAAGTAGGTATGACCCAGAGCGCCGGCCGTTCAGCTCCAAGTTTTGGGGACAACTTCACGCCATGCATGCATGTCGCGACCATGAAGAAGAACTCGTGACTCGGCATGGGGGGCTAGCAGTGGCGGCGTGAGCGGCTCTCCCGCCAAAAGCAAATCACCAAGCACGAGGCGTCGTCTAGCCTCGGACCAGGCTGCTGGCTTCAAGGGCTGAAACGAGGCGGCTGCGCTTCTCCATCGCCCGGCCATGCCTGATAGGTAATAGGAATGCGATCACTTGCGGGGTTGATTGCCGGGGGGCGTACTTGGCGCTGGTGGTGGCGCCCGCCTTTTCCGACGTTGACTGAGTTGCCTATCCAAGACCTCAACCATGCTCGAACAAAGGGACTTGCCCCGGTTGCTAACGGCCGAGTGCCTCGAACCTTGATGGTGATGGAGGCGGACTCTGTCTTTGTCACAGTCGCAGCTGTGAGGTACTTGCGTTGCTCTGCTCGACGAATGGCATACTGGATCTGCTAGGTTACACCTACAGCAAAATTGGACCCCTTATACTCACTTGGGACGAATTCATTCAAGCCACCGTGGTTCGCGAAGCTAACCAAGCAAGCGGTGCAAACATGGCCGTCAACGACAAGTTTTCTTTTATCGACATTATATATCGTAGTGAATTGTAATGTTGTGCCTGTAGGCACAGGGGTATGTATATGAGGTATCAAGTACAAAGCACGCTTTACCATAGAATTCATTCAAAAGACACGCACAACTAACGCATTCCGTCCTCGACCATACTCTAAACCTCTATCCAGTGAAGGAAGCGGGTCTATGGGCGGGTTATTTGTAAGGGATCATGTCAAATCCCTTAAAGCTGCTCCTCGACAGTCTCGGTGGGGTGCGGCTTGTCATCCGCAACGTGGTTCAGCTCAGCGGCGAAGGTGTGGCTGGGCTTCCACTTGGCGGAGTGGCGGGGGGCGACCTCCGCCATACACATGTCGGCCTGCTCGAGGGACAGACCCTTGAGTTCGGGGCAGAGGAAGTACGCGAATGTCACACTGAGGCAGGCAAGACTGCCCCAGAGGAAGAACACCTTGGGCCCGAGGGCCGCCTTGTCCTCGCCGACGAGGAAAGGAGTGATGACAGCTGTAGGACGGATCAGTCAGCGCATGCAACGATGGAATTTCAAGGGTCCTGAGCTTATATATAATGACATATTACTCACCAATGATGGTGTTCCAGAACCAGTTGGAGGCGGTGGAAATGCCAACACCACGGGATCGGATGGCAAGAGGGAAGGCCTCCCCGACAACGACCCACGCGGTCGGTCCCCAGGTGGTCGCAAAGCAAGCGATGTTGATGCAGATGAAGGCAATCATAGCCTTGACCGCCTGGGGGTTGTTTGCCTCTTCCCGACCCTCCGTGACACCGATAACTCCGACGAGGAACTGGGAGATGATCATACCGGTTCCACCGCCGAGGAGCAACGCGCGACGGCCAAACTTCTCAATAGCGTAGAATGAGGCAGGGGTAGACAAGACGTTGACGAGAGTGGTGATCAGGGAGATCAGGAACGGGTCCTTGATGGTGCCGAGCTGCTTGAAAAAAGGGGGACCAAAGTAGAAGACGAAGTTAATACCAGTGAACTGTTGCATCATCTGCAGGCCGGTACCAAGGATGGTACGACGGATAGGACTGTCACCCTTGGTAAGCGATCCCTTGAAGGGGGCGATCCACGAGCCGACGTAGCTAGTCTGGGGAATAAGAGCCGATTCGATCTCGTAGTTGGCGACGATTTCAGCCAGCTCATCCTTGATGTAATCCGAATCCCGCGGCTGGCCACGCACGTGAGCCAGCGCCTTCGCAGCGTCCTCGATCCGGCCCTTCTTGACGAAGAAACGAGGAGACTCGGGAAGGATGAACAGACCAACTCCCAGAACGACGGCCCAGACAAACTGAATGCCAATGGGGGTTCGGTAGGAGCCGGGACTGTTGTATCCCTGAGTTGAGTACACAACGCAGTTGGCCAAGAGGATACCGATGGTGATGCAGAATTGGTAACCGGAGACGATGGCACCACGGACCTTTTTGGGGGCGATCTCAGACATGTACAAGATGACGACAGCAGAGATAAAACCGACACCGACACCGGCGATGAGACGACCGAAGACGAACAGGACTTCCTGGTTCGTGCTAGAGATCTGCAGGACACAACCAACGCAGAACACAAGACATCCCGAGATAATCGTAGGTCGGCGACCGATGAAGTCGGCAATATCACCGCCGATCAGGGCCCCGAAGAAGGTTCCGCAGGATAGAATGGAGGTGAAGAGAGAAGCCGTCGATGAGGGGATGACAAAATCCTTCGCGTCGACGCCAATGGGCCGGTGGTTTTCGTAGTCGTATGGTATGCCGGTGTAGAGGGTGATGAAGTACGGCATGGCCAACACACCACCCATCCATCCTAATCATTATTAGTTCCTCTCGAGCCATACATAGGATCCAACCTTCCAAGTCTTACCGATATCATAGCCGAACAGGAAACCACCGAAAGCGGCGAAGACACAGATCATATAGGCCTTAAGAGTGACGGGTGCCTCGACCCGGTCGAGGTTGGCCGTACCTTCGACGACTGGAATAACACCCCCAGCCATCGTTGCTTAGATGTCCTATTTCCCCTGTAGGAACCAGTGGTCAAGCAATGCTTAAGAGCGCGGGGGCTGCGGTCTCAAGAGAATACTCCAGTCGACCGGTGACCAAGGACGTGCCTAGGAGAGTGCAACGGGAAGCCAACCCTGCGGAAGCGGATTCCTGGTTGTTTTATAGCAGCGCGATTCCCAGCGAGGCCGGCGAGCAGAAGAGCCAGATGAAACGATCCTTAAGCAGAATATGCTCCAACTAGGATCAGGGGCCCCGCAATGGCACCGAGTCTGTGAGTACATACCGGCTACCACCACAGGAGGATAGGACAGTAAGTAACCGAAAGGAGAGGTACTATCTCAGTTGTAGGTTTCTCAACCGTTACATACATACGCCCACGGTGAATTTGATACAGGGATCGGATTGAGCCCAGACAGCATGGGATCCGCCCTTGGATCTGGAGCCGTTGAGCCGCCGGCGGCCATTGGTGCGAGATATCCTGCAGCCAGGATGCCAGCCAAGGGGACAGGGTGGAAAAGGGCCGTCTTCGTGCTCGGGGGCCAGACACCGTTGCTCGTGGTCAAACGGGTCTGGTCAGGATGCGTTCAGACACAAGGCCGCCCATGGAGCCGTCAACCATTAGCTCCTGGAAGTGAAAACCTCCCCCAACGTGGAAAGTTGGGGATTGGATGGGGAACATGGAGAAATGGCCCTTTGGAGGTTAGTGTTCGCACCACACCATTGCACGAGCATTGATCGCTTTAATTACAGCCGAAAGACAACACCTAATCTGACTACTAGCGAAGTAAATTTGCCTCGTAATTCAGCTACAGGTCGTAAACAGGTTTCGAGAGAGTGCGTCAAGTCAACCGGTAGACATCTTATCGTCACCTCTGGCTTTCTCCTGTAGCTAGAACGGTCGAAAGATCGACAGATGTCATCTCTCCTTCTTCCGTCCCGAAGATCTGGTCTCCGATTGCAACGCAAACCCGTGCTGAAATCTCCATGATCGGCGAATATGCAGGTCATTTATCTATCTGAATGGCAGGATAGACGCGTGCATAGTAACTACACACCACCTTTCTATGCAAGCAGAAGGGTAAAATGGAAACAGATATACGAAGTACTTCATGTCTGGACCTGTCAAAGCAGCAGTTGAGATGTATCCGGCCAATAGATATATTTCGGTATCTACTGACATCCCAGTAAGATAGCATCGACTCTGCGGCCGGGATGAGGCCTGTACAACACACAGTAGCAAACATATACGTACAGGCTTATAACCCGGGAATGAAGAGTACGATATACAGACTCCACTTACAGCGAACTCAGCCTGCTCTTCAGCTGACCGAGGTTGCTTGCTTCAGAGAAGGCTGTCAGCGTCTGATGGCCAGCAACCTGACCGCTTGGGGAACAGGGTTACTTTTGGGCACCGAGGCTGGCCTATTGGTCGGGTCGTCTGACTGGGAATTTGGGAATTACTACGAGGCGGAGAGGAGGGTAGCTCAGACAGGAAAGTGACGTTACATGGCCCTCCTAATGGGGTTTAGTACGTAGCGACGTAGAGAATCAGCGCGACAACCCCGAGAGAAGAAGAAAAAAAGAAAGAGAAAAACAAAAAGTACTGTATGTCACGTCACGTATTTTTGCTCGAGGGGGCCATGCGGCGGGGATACGATCGTCTTTTCACATGTGGTTTTCTGCGGCTTTGGGTCTGACAACATGTGAAAACATGGACGGTGGCGCTGCGGGAGGTGTTCCTACCCGGTACCGGGGTGCCACGGGCCGAATGGGAAAATACGTGCATAACCAGACGACGAGAAAACAATTCATACCTGTAGAGTACAAGGACGAGTTGACGTCGCGGAATTCCAAAAATAGAGCATTGCCCGGGAGACAGCTCTTTGGACGACCTAGACATACGGATACAATGTAGGTCTCTCGAAATTTATACTAATAACTGAAGGGTTTGTGTATACTACGGTGGGGTGGCTAGGGATCACCAGCTGCATTTACATGTAGCTTAAGAATCTATACCCTGACAGGCACGTAAATGACTGCTTCCACGTTATTTCCCTGGAATTTAAAAATTCTCTTCACAAACTGGTGTATTCCATATTAGGCAATGTGTCATTCGGCCGAGACTGTTCGATTGTTTTGCTTTGATGGAGATCTGGAAGTTCATCCCCGAGGGGTTGACACTAAAATTCGCGCACTTTCAAATGACAGTCCAACGACTCCTTAAATAATAACTCATTAGTTTTAACAGGTAAGTATATACGGAAAAATTTTAGGCTGCTGTTAATTATTCGCTTTGCCTATACATTACTTTTTGGATTTTTTATATGCTCTGGTTTCATATAAAAATCGGTTGTAAAACCTTTAGATCATTTTGGACGCGAATTTTTATGTCAACCACCTGATCCCCAGTCTATGGTTTAGCCTAAACCTTACTAGACGACCCTTACTGACATAACCTTACATAACGACATGGATAGGGTAGTTGCTTACACAGGTACTGTACCCTAAATCTCCTATGAGCGAACTCTAGCGCCTGGTATCGCTTGCAGATCGTCCTTGTGGTTAGTGGGCCTGGGGTACCCCAAGGGGTTCGAGGCCAGAAGCTCCACCTTCCCGTCCAAGAAAGTCGTGATCGGCCCGATTAGACATCGTCGGTTGATTTCACTCCGAAATAGTTGCCTTTTCGGTGTCCTCTTGACCAAGAAGCTCCTAGGTAGGTAGATACATAATTTCGGTAACAAGCTAGATCTAGACATTCAATCCGCGTGGGTACGGAAGTTGGCAAAGGTAGCCAATTAGCCCTTGGAGTCGCCGCCACGGTAACTTCATCGCCCTACAGATATCAGGGCCGCCGTATATTCGTAGACGTTCCATCGTTCCGGAATGCTACCTCTCGTATCCTGGCAAGCCCTATGGGTTATGTAAGCCGGTTGCTCCAAAAGTTGACTTGGCTAAGTGACGGGTCAGCTACTTCTACTCTAGAATCAATCTCAACTTGGTCACGATGGTCTGAAGGTCAGCACAACGGAGATGGATAGATCCATCCGTTAAGGCCAACCATCCCCCCCAATTGTTGCCCCGAGTTTTCAACAAATCCACCCAGCCTGTGTTCGCGGATGATTAGGTCGAGCCTCAAATTCGTCCTCTGCCAGTGGTGGCACTACTCCGGCCTTTTTTCCTCCGCCAAGGAACAAACAGCGGAATCGGCGTTTATTGGATGAGGATTCGGATGTCGTGCAGGCCACGCGAGATTCCATAACTTATACGAAGAACTGTAGTAGACTCCCTCGAGTCTCGTGATACGGGCACCGACGCCATGGGACCGACTAGAGCCAGCACTGATTAGACGCACAACTTCGTTTCGGACTCGTCGTGGTTTGCCAGATGACCCTGACCTAGACTATACCAACCTACTGGTACCGTACTAAATCCGACCTATGACCTACTAACATTGACTGACCGTCGCCTCCTACCGAATTCCAACCTCGGAATGTGTGCCACTCGCCTACGATTACTCTTTGTACGATACCAATTCCGGCGTGCAGTCCCGAGACATATCTTCTGTCACACTCAGCTCCACGGTGCCTCCAATATCCGACCTGCCTGACTGTAGCGAGGCCGTCCCAGCCCAGGCTCTCGGAATGACGCATTGCCGCTGACAGCAGTCGTCCACTCCCCTACCTTGCTTATACCGTACTGAGCTCCGGGAGCCACATTTTTTCAGGAGTAGAGTCTCTCAGCGCCCCCTGCAGTCGAGAGCAAAAAGCCCCTAAGTGGTAGATCTACACTACATTACCTGGATTAACAATATGCTTCGTGAATGACTGTCTAGTAGCGAGTGCAGGTAATACTCGATTATTCCACTTAGGTACGCTACTCCTTTTTGGTCCAGCCTGCGCTCGAGTCTTAGCGTCTACATATCCTGCACTCAGATTGTAGCACTCATTTTGAACCAGTCTCTGTTGAGGGGAAGAGCTTTTCTGCCATCAAGTGCTTGACGAGACGACGCCGCGACTCTGGCAAACCCACGTCTTGGCACCATTGGATGCTCGTGCGTGAATTCGATTTTGATTACTGGGCGCCCGCATAGGCCGAGCGGGGCAGGGCAACCGGATTACACGCTGTCCAGTATGACTACTCGAGCCCGCAGAGAACAAGGCTCGGATAAACATGGATTGGGACGGACCGCAATGTCCTGGTCATATTAACCGCGAGTAGGATCGGTGCACCCACAGTGCTTGCGGCTCTTCGAGAGTGGGTGCTGAGACAGCTGTTGCGCCCATCGCTACCATCCACACATCTTCGTTATTCTCGGTTCTCTGATATTGCTATCGGCCCCGGGCGTCAGTGGTCCTCTCCTGCCTTGCCTCTGCCTAGAAAACGGATTAGGGGTAAGAATAGAAGGCTGGACTAGCACTGTTCAGGACCCTACTATGTTGAAGTGTTCCTCTGGGCACAGTAAGATACGACATCCCCTTTCCCGATCACTACAATGCAGGGTGGGAAGCTACTTTGGTGGTCAACACTGTACCGAGCTTGATGCTGAGAACTCTTGAAAGGGCCGTAAACCTCTCTACCTGGGGTGGCACAACCCCCACTAACTCCTTACCCTGAAGCAAAGGGCATCAAAGTGCGTCAGCGGGAAGTAAGTATACGGCGTGCGGCAAATCCCGAAACGTCTTCAGCCAGACCCAGCGAAAGAGAAAAGCGGTAATGGCTCATTGACATTCTAGCCAAAAACTAGGCCAACCGCCCGAGATACGGTCCCCCAGCGGAATGAGGGAGATAAAAACGATCTCGGTGGAATAATGACCCATCTTTTCTTGGCCAGATAACAGGTTATCCCAATTGTTCTGTGCATACTCTGTGTTGTTCGAGTGCCGGGCTGAATATTCCCTGATAACCCCCTTATTCTGATGCAAACCCCACTATAGAAAGAGCGCGCTCAGCTGCGATGGTAACACACCGGAGCTCCGTATTCAAGCAATTTATTATAATAGAATCGTCTCCTCGCTTGCAGTTATTGCCGAGGCAAAACTTCCAAGTATGCGCGCATGCTTGCTTACCAGGCAAAGCACCCGCGGCTGCCTGCTCTCTGATGGGAATGGGGCTTTTTGTCGTGCTTGCTTCACGCGAAGTTCTCTCCACTCAGGTCTTGGTGTAACTTGTGAGATTCGCCCAGTAACCGACCTGCGGTGGGATCTCCCACAGTCTAGGAGACGGCTAACCGCTGGCAATTCCCAGACGGATGCTTTTCACTCGTCCCCTACCCTTTAAGAAAAATGCACCTTCCAGTTATTCCAGTACGTAGCTCGCATCTCCCCGCCATAATGGAAAAGTGACCTCGCTTCCGCATGGCAGGGTCAAGACCATTGCATACTTCATTCAGCGGTAGTTGAGAGTGGGATATGTAAGTACGTAGGCAGATTTCGCTAATTACTGGTATCATTGCAGAGAGATTGTGGCGATTAGTTTCCCCTATCAGGATACTAAGATCCAACAAAACTGAATTAAGCCGATTGCCACCGGGGTAACGCGATCGCCCAATGTCTAATCTCCCTACAGGTTTGGACATGCAGCTCCTGAATGTTAATTTGTGCAGATATTTCGATTGCCCCTGCCAACCTCTCAACATACCGCAAACGCCTAACACCATCGAATGCACGACTCTGAAGATTATTTGGACCTCTGCAGAAAGCAGACACTTAAACCAGCAGTACTGCGTTCACGCACCCATCTGTATATCTCGGTCAGTAACTGGACGAGATAGAGAGCAAGCCAACGCAGGCCGAGCACATACCATTCTCAGGGTTGTTCATGACCTGGGCATACCTGCCCCACGCGACTTTACCTCCGGCTGTGACCAATCCCAACTCAGACACCTACGACTCGTTGTCAGTTTCCACTCTTGAGACCGATTTGCCAGTTAAGAAGGGCCCGAAGTTTCCTTTAAGCCCCCGAAAAGTCTCTGAAACAATCCCCCAGGCGGGAAATGCGGATACTAGGATCAATAGGCAGGCGGTGGTCTCCAAATTACTTACATTCACCTCCTGCAATACCGTTAGCGATCATTCACCATGAAAGCGCAGTCACTGAAAAGTGGTTGAAGCCTTCTCTCAGAAGAAGCTCGAGAAATATTCTCTTCTAGACACTCAGAGCAGCTAAACAGGAGAAGGGGTTGGAACAAGGGTGTGCTTACAAGGATAGTTCCCTTGGACAGGACACCAAGCTGAGTGTAGAGAGGGTTCTGAGGGTTTCTGCAGCATCTCAGGTCAGTCACCATCTTTCTGGGTAATCCGGTAGATCAAGGGGCTTTGTGTGTGTGTTTTGGGGTTTCTCTTCAGGGAGTCGAGACTCTCTGGTTCTACTATAGACTCCGTGCCCACCAAACGGAATAAAAACGAACACGGAATGCTTCGAAAGCGACTCACTTCTTAACGCCCAGAATAGGTAGCTGTATTGTCACACCAAGTTCTGGGTGCCTATGAGGTCTGGTCAGCACAGCGGATATATATCGATGATCCAAGTCTTGGGAGACTCACGTCACATTGGCCTTTTTATATCTCAAACCCATAGGTCGTATGAACCTTTCGTACTTTACGGGGCGTCTTCACGAGTGGCGTCAGTTGAGATTGAATTCGCCAATCGCCAAGGGTAGCTTCTATACTTACCGAGTGAAATCGGGGCCAACAAACGTAGGCCTGTAGCATGTAGAGTCAGTAACCGCACCATCCGAGTAACCTGGCCGGATAGGGGCTTACTTAGTGACCATGCGCTTCCAGCTCTTGTTTTTCCTCTTGCCGGTGTTGACCACCTTAAACATCTCTTCCTCGCTGATGCCTCGGACCTACAAAATGTAGGTTAGCACTCATCCTCGACACGGCCCCATGATTCAAGATTCACGAGTCGAGGGGATAATCACCTTGGGCAGGGGAACAGAGAACCGAGCAGCCTTGTCGGCGCGCTTGTTCTTGATGGAGCTGCTGAGGGCCTTGGCTTGCGTCGGGTTGGAGCGGTCCAGGAGGTAGCTGGGCACGGGCGTAGAGGGGTCCTTGTCTGTGGCGGATTTCACGTTCCTCTCCTCGTGGACCTTGATCTGCTTCTTCATCTGGATCTTCTCCTTCCGTCGCTGCTGCTGCTTCAGCTTGGCGCGCAACCCACGAAGTTCCTGCGCATCCTCGGAGGCCTTGTGGCCAGCTCTGGCCTCGCGCTTGCGTACTCGCTCTTCGTGATCTATTGGAAGGAGTAGCGGAATCAGTAATTGCGCGAATATGAGACGAAGTCTCGAGAGTGTTTTGGGACTTCAGCCGCTCACCGAGTCTTCTTCCGTGGAGTTTCCTCCATCTTTCCATGTACTCATTTTGAGGCTGGGAATTGGTTAGCGGAATCATTTGGTAGGTAAGCAGCAGGTAGTTTCGCGCCGTACCATTCTGAGATTTTTACGCCCTCGAAAGGGACTTTGGACTATTCGGAAAATGTGGTCTACTTCGAGTAGTAGTTGCGTATAGCTATGCTAGCTACTCGAATCAACTGAATGAATGAAAGTGGCGGGTTCCCTTGAACATTTTCTTATCGGCGCCAAAAAGCATCAAGTAACTTTGTTATCAGTAGCACGCCTCAAGTGTCCCCAGCCACCACCAGCCACATTCTTCCAAACTGTCCCCAGGTGTGACCCAGGTGCGAACCAGGTACCTTAGTACATACATAGAGCAAGTTCCTTGTACCCTTGTACCTCTTGATATGGCCCCCCACTTTAAAGACGGGCATCGCAAGCCATTTTCTTAAGTCGGTGATTTTGCAGCTCCAAACCTGCCTCGCTGTTGAGTCGGCGGCTACAAAGTCGAACGTCACAGTCAATTGGGGGTTTATATAAGGCTACACATACGCCCAAGATGAGCCGTTCCCTCCTGCGCTCCGTCCTGGAGCTTCGGACCCCTATTACCCGCCTGCCGCCTCCATTCCTATTACCCATGCGAGCAGCAACAGCAGCGCCAACACCAGCACGCACTTTCACGATAACGACGCAGAACATCGACCCCGCAACACCACCCACCAGCACAGCAACCACCCAAACCAGTATACCGTCTACGACAGAACCACCATCGAACCCCAACCCTAACTCCGCCCCACCAGCACCCGCCAGGAGGGAGGCGACGGCGGCGTCGGACGCCTCGGTGAAGGAGCTGCTGCCGCTGCTGCGGGCGCAGCCGGGGCACTACATCACGGCGCACATCCACGGGTTCCCGTACCTCGTGACGCCGGGAGACCAGGTGCGGCTGCCGTTCCGGATGCCGGGGGTGCTGCCGGGGGACGTGCTGCGGCTGGACCGGGCGTCGGTGCTGGGGTCGCGCGATTACACGCTCAAGGGGGCGCCGTGGATCGACGACTCCCTCTTCGAGTGCCGCGCCGTCGTCCTCGGCACCGAGTCCGAGCCGCTGCGCGTCAAGGTCAAGACCAAGCGCCGCAACCGCCGCGCACAGCGCGTCACGAGCAAGCACAAGTACACCGTCCTGCGCATCAGCGAGCTCAAGATCCTCGAGCCGTGAAAGGCGACGGCGCCGTTGGGTGTAACTACGGGGCCCTTGGATGAGGTTGTTGGAGACCGTAGCGGCGGAGGGTGGGAAAGGACATTTGCTTGAGCGATTAGTGTCGTCGAGACGGGGCCATGTGAGGGCCAAGGTTGATATGTACTATTCCTTCGAATCACGCCTAAAATACGGCGTGCATGGAAAGGATGCACGAAAAGGATGCATTGCAGTCGTCAGCTGTACAAAATAGGGGGAAGGCAGGTCGAACAAACCGGTGACCGGCTTATCATAGAACGGGAACTATGTACTATATGTTCAAATACCAAAAAGAAGTCATCACAAAATGAGGGTCAGCGTACGGAAGAACAGTCATCCTGGTATTATGAAAAAGGTATCAAATGAGAAAAAGCGCGCTAAACAAGTTCTCGTCATCAGACACTGGCTTGGCTTCTTCCTGCCGTCCAGTCTATACCAAAAATAGGGCCCCTCCTCCCCTAGGAGAGGCCCCGCCGAAGAACCGGAACGCCATGGCTATGAATGACACAAGTCCGGCAAAAAACGAAGAATAGTAATAGTGCTCCCTGACAGTTGCTTTTCGCCCCTTCCCGGTAGGTGGTCAGAATCCGGACGCCTCCATACGCCGATCAACATCTTAAACTGACAATAGTAATCCCAACGCCATGTTTCGAACTCCTATCCCGTTTAATCATGCTCATCCTAGTTCATATCACCGTCTGCCGGTTTTAGCACCGTAATCAGGCTATGCTATGCAGAGCCCCCAAGCACGGCCGACACCTACTTCCCCTCCGCGGACGATCGCACGTCCCCTCGACCGACGGCCTTGGCGACGCCGGCCCAATAGGCGTGGGGCCAGGCGGCGAGGGCCTCGGCGTCGGAGGGCATGCGCTCGCGGCAGCGGGCGACGACGCTGTGGATGATGCGGCCGAGCAGCTCCTCGGTGAAGGGGAGGGTACCGTCGGGGAGCTCGGCGGGGTAGAGGAAGGGGTCCGAGGGGCTCAGCAGCTCGGCGCAGGTGGGGCGCAGGTACTGGTCGCGGGCGAGGCAGCGGCGCATGGTACGCAGAAGTGAGGGCGGCACGGGCACGTCGCCGACGCCGCGGTCGCGGTACTCGATCCCGTAACCCCAGTTGATGATGGCGTGGCAGCGCGCCATCTGGTTCGCGATGTGGCCGAACGGCGGCGTGCCGTACACCATCTGGTACAGGATGCAGCCGAGGCTCCAGATATCGCTAGGCTTGCCGAGCTTCATGAGCTTCGGCCGCCCCCCGGCCGCCGCCCCGCCGTGCATCCGCTGGGGCTGGTTGCGCTCCGCGGCCGCGTTGAAGTCGATGAGGCTCTCCGGGCTCATGTAGTTGGGCGTGCCGATCTGCGTCTCGCGGTGCACGTTGACCGTCTCGTCCGTCTGGATCGCGTTGGCGATGCCGAAGTCGATGAGCTTGAGACGTCCCTGCACGAGCACGAAGTTGGCCGGCTTCAGGTCCGAGTGCACGATGTCGTAGGCGTGCACCGCCGCGAGGCACTCGAGCATCTCCTGCCAGTAGAAGCGCACGAACACGGGGTCGAACTTGGCGTTCTCATGCGAGAGGCGACAGCGAAGGAGCGTGTTAAGATCCATCTCGCCCATTTCCATGAGCTACGAAACGGGTGTTAACGAACAGTCCCAAATCGCGAGGCGGGGCGGGGAATAGAACATAGTGGGCGGCGTCGACTTACCAGGCTGAGAACCTGCTTCTCTTCGTTCATCTCGTAGTCGAATAGGTTGATGACTCGGTCGACGTTGTTGAGCTTTTTCAACAAGTCGATTTCGCCCTTGTAGCCCTTGACGGTGTTCTCGTCCGCGTTCTCGATCGACACGCGCTTCAGAGCGAACATCTTGCCGTTATCTGCCGCCACTCGGTACACCTTTCCGCTACCACCTCGCCCGAGCGAGTCCAGCCTCGTGTAGCATTTCCCGTTGACCTTCATGTAGTTCCGTCTCCTGGCCTGCGTCGTCGTGGCCGCGCCGGCATTTGACGTTGCGGCGTCCAGGATTGACATCTTCGGCGGGGGTGCTGGTGCTGCTCGACGAGGCGTGTTGTGGTTGATTGCAACTAGTGCCTTGCGATCGGGGTTGGGAGAAGAGGGCCGTGTCGCACCGACCTCGGCGCCGACGGGATGAGCCGAAGCCTTAGCGAGGTCTTTTTCCAGCAACGCGCCCGCTGGTGCTTTGCTTCTCCTGAAAGTTGGGGGGGCCTCGTTTTCCTGGTCTTGCCTAGACGGCATATCAGACCGGGGCGGGGGAATTCTGTAGTGCGGGATGGGGATCTCGTCGCGGTCGGGAGACGTCCTCCTTGATTCGAGTCCTGGCCTCCTATCTAAAACGAAGCTATCCTTGTTATGGAGTGCCCTCGCAGAGTTCTTAGCACTGACGGGACTGCCTGACGAGAGACGGTCGGGCGCATAATATGAGGAAGCCACATTGTCCGCCCGCTCGAGATCGATAAGATCCTGATGCTGTTGCACATCTGGTTCATTGCTAGATTGTAAAGGCTCCCCCTCGTTTTCCGCATCTTCTTCGCTCTGTCTCCTCCGACCTCGGCGAGCCGGGCCGCTGAGGAAGCTGCCGGGAACCTTACTGACTCTCCTGACTCGCATCGAACTCTGCATTCCCGGGTTCTCCTCGGCCCGACTCCTCGAGGCGAGCCGGGACACGCTGCCCAGGTTCAAGGCAGATCTTTCCCGGGCGACGGTCTGAGGCTCCTCGGGTGCATCGTTCTCTTCCGGCTGAGAGACATGAGAACGGTGCGAGGAAGAATCTGTCTTCATGGAAGAAGCCACCGAGGAACCATTTGAGCGATTCCTATTTCCCGAAGATCCCACGGCGATCCTTACGACTCGGCCTTGCTGCGCCGGCGTGTTGACGTCCTTGTCCTTCTCAATGACCTCCGAGACATTCGCCCTTTCCTCCGCCGTACCGTCCCGACTTGGTGGACGATTACCCCTCTGCGAAGCTGATAACGATGTCGATCTTCTCTTTGCGGGTTTCAATTGCGCCGCAGCGGCGGCTGCCCCCGCCGCACCAGTGGATGCGCTCAACCGCACCACTCGTTTTCTGACAGGACTGTTCTCCCTACTAGGCTGGCTCCTGACGGGCGAGGTCGGTCTTGAGGACAACTGCGCGCTACTAGCCCGGGTCTGTCTGCGCTCCTCACCACTTGAGGCGACCGACGCGTTTATTGCGCTACGCCTCTTGACAGGCTTCTCCTGCGCCGCCTGAACGGGCGACGGAGGCTTGTGGTTCTGGGCACGCGTCCGAATCCGGCCACTTTCTCTCTCCTTTTCCGATCCGTCGTCGTTGAGAAGTGCCTTGGTGAGAGCGCTGAGCTTCATAGGCACAGGGATCTCATCATCAGAGCTGTCGTTAGCCGAGTATTGTGATTTTGACGCGTGGCCTGCGGGAGCGGGATTCGATTCGGCGCGGTTGATTTGCGGCCTGGAGGGCACTCTCCGCAGTCCAGACCTGAGCGACGGCTTCCTTGTGGGCGCCGAGTGGTGACTCGGGCCCATTGGAGTAGGTGACACCGTCGCCATTGAGAATTCTCTCTGTTATTGTTTTATATGACGAAATCCAGGCAATAGGGAACGTTGGCGAAAACCAATGGGATTGTCTATTGTTGATTGTAACTATATTTTTACGTGTCAATGAGGTCCATGATCCAAAACCTGCAGTTTGGGTGCAATATCACAAAATTGGGGCACGTAATGCAAAGAGCTCGTCGCGGTCCTGCGTCTACGAAAGTGGGAGGAGATCGTTGGAATCCGCACTTAAAATGGAATCCATGCTTTCCAGAGGTCGTTGTTAGGGCAACGGATACGTAAACAACAATTCCACATGGTATAATAGGGTGGGTTCGATTAGGGACGTGCATAATGTTATGCATTTGCATAAATCAATCTAGCGTACAAGTTTCAGGCCCACACAAAAAGTTGACCGCATTAAATGTTCCCGCAGTGCCCCTCCATTCAGAAATCAGAACTGCCCTTCAAAGCAGACGCAGGGCACTAACATATTACAAGCCGAGGCGACCCGTAGCCCTATCTAAGTAGAAAATCACATGTGCAAGTTCAATGAGAATAGACAAATTGGAATCTCGAGGAAGCTGGTTGATATTCGCCTTGAAAATACCTAGTAACATAAAGGTTTGTTCCACCGTCGCATCCGGTTCCCTTTTATATTGGGTATATGCAGCCCCTCCTGCGCCAAATGCAGTGCAAGACCGTCGTAAACCATTTCCCTGTCGCAACCTCGAGATTGCGCAATTCCCTTTTTGTGGATAGGTGGAAGGTTCGTTTAGTCGAACAGACCGAAGCCCATATCCTCGTCGGACTCCTCGGCCTCTGTGATTGATCGTTAGCACATATCACATAGTTTCGTGGGGGGAACTCGGCCCACATACCCTCCTCCTTCTTCTCCTCCTCCTTGGGAGCATCGGCGGCAGCAGCACCGCCAGCGGCGGCACCACCAGCAGGAGCGCCACCAGCGCCACCGCTGGGAACGGAAGCAAGCTTGGACGAACCCTCGGCGATCAGCTATATTAGCAGTTAGTTGCGACCTTCCCCATCACGTATATGTATCGTCTCGTCATTATCGTACCTCGTTAATGTCCTTGCCCTCGAGTTCAGAGATGAGCTTCTCCAGACGCTCGTCATCAGCCTCGATACCGACGGACTCGAGGACACCCTTTATGTCGGAGGCGGAAGGCGAGGTGTTTCCACCAAGGCCGAGGAGGAGGTAAGCTGCGAGATGCTTCATTTTGATGGTCTCTAACAATAAGAAATTCTTGGTCAGCCTTCAACTCCAATTTCCAGAAGTTCCCCGCAGAGGTCGACACACAATTATGGATGTGCACATATATGGTAAGACTCACAAGAAACGGGAATGTTAAGAACACGAGAGTTCAATCGATTTAACCGCAATCCTGGGCGGAGACTGAGTCTTCGGTGTTCTCTGAAAGATTTGTTCTGGGGTGACGAAGGCCGAAATTGAGTGTGTGAAGTTGGAATTTCTCACGGATTGACCAATTCAGCAAAAAAGATTGCTGAATGAATTCGTGCAACTACGAAGGCTTGTGGGCGCCTTAGACGGTCACATGACCTTTAATTAGGGTCTCGGGTTCCCACCCCGGAAAGTGGCCAAAAGGTGGCATGCGGTAGGTACAAGTACCTAGGCACTTAGGTACCGAGCAAGGCTAGGCAAACTGGAGCCGGCAGATGGCTCGAAATTAGAATCAAGGTTATTTAGCAATATTTAGCTAATATATTAGGTAATCTGCCTCACAGAATACGTTAGCTCGCATGGACCCAATCAGAGAATAATCCATCTAATTCCACTATAAACTTTATGGAGTGCTCCGCGGCTGTGGCTTGTGAGGCTGAAAAGCATTTCCGGCGAATGGAATCGCCCAAAATGACGTCGAGGCGCCACAGTCTATACCAGATACGCAGTACAACAAGTACAAGAAGTGATTTATTTGCGCCGGAGGAAGCACGCCAAAGACGCTACCTACATAGGTAGTACGCATTCCCCTTGTCACACATGAGTCCCTTCAGATAAAAGGGAACCGTCCAATTTTACAGTCTTATCTTCTACGTACCTAGATCGTATAAAGCCAAAATAGTACTTGCAGTAGCTGTATCTTGCTAGCTACAGTACAGTCCATACTCTTGTCGCTTTTGGCTGGCTTATGGACCGTATATGCAAGTACCGGGGGAGATAGCAATCGAGCCGGAATATTCCCCATATTTTATTTAAGTGGCAGTGAGCAGCCTTCTTATCGTTCTTTGGCTGGATCCTTCCATTTGAGGCCGGCCCAGCCCATAAGCCATTCATACTTATTTCATCATCCCGGCGGACGGGCGATAACTTTTCCTACCTTTAACATTCGTGTCCTTTGTCCTGTCTGCCTCCCCCATTCTCGACATTTTCCCCCACCGCATCCGTAGTCGCCAACGCTTCCCTCGAAACATCATCGAATCCGGTACTTAAATGCAGCATCTAATTTCCTATCTGTAGCGCCCCTTTAGTTCATCACGAGGTCGCGTGTTCTCCGACTTACGGAACCATCATCGTACGGCAACAGGGCATGACACACCCCACAAATTTATGACGCCTGAAGCATGACACATCCTCTAACGGCGACAAAAACCCGCAAACCAAGTTCAGTACAGTCGCGTGAGGTGTAGCAAAGCGAATCAACATGCCGGTATGCAACGGCAGAATCCCGTTTCACCGCGAGGTCAGAGATCAAAGGCGCTAACTAACAGGTAACATTCATAGATTGGCGATCTCCTAGCCGAGATCTCTGGCGAGAGACCGTCTCCCGTCGCAAAGACCCCACCACCATCCGGTATCAAGCGCAAAGCCGATGACCTAAATGGGGATTCCACCAAAGTTGCCAAGGCCCGTCACACTGATGTCTCGACAAGTAAGATCACCCGTGATGTACAAGGAAGCGTCATAGGGCTGTCTCGCTCAGATTCACGTCCAGCAGCGAAAGCTGCATATACAGGAACCTCCGCGAGAAGACGTTCACCCCAGCCTCACCAGACGAATTCGCCTTCTACGAACGGCCGCTCCTCGAAGCTAACCGCTACGAACGGTCACCATACATCAAGATCTATCGTAAACGGAAGGCCTGCGCCTAGCTCAGCTTCAAGCTCTGCTCAGCGGAAACCGGCTTCGGATGTCGCAAGTCGACCAAAGCTGAACCCGCCTTCATTACCGGCACCTAAGATGCCTCCGCCGAAACCGTCACCAACTACTCCCACGGCCTCGGATCCCGGGAAGGCTCCGAAAAAGGGCTCTTTTGCGGAGATCATGGCACGCGGCGCAAAAGCCCAGCAAGTCATGGGGAAAGTCGGTGTTATTCAACACAAGGCAATCGAAAAGCCGGTGGCTAAGAAGGACCGAGAGCCAGCGAAGCCGGGAGTCAAGACGCCAACAGGAAAACCCTATCTGGGTAATGCTAGACCGACAACCATGCCGTCTCGTGACGCTACACACCCGGCGGGTCAGACAGCGAACGCCCAGAGAAACGGCGTCGCTAAGGATGGCAAGCAAGCGGGCAAGCAAAGGCCAGGCTCTTCTGGTGGAGATGTTCAGGAGAAGAAATTGAAGAAGTCGGCTACGGCGACGACGGGCTATACCGGAACCGCGAGGCCTAAGCCAGGTGCATCTTCGAGCAAGTCGTCCTCGGCTCGCAATGGTAAGCCCCAGGCATCCTCACGTGCTGGCGGGCTTCTCGGGCCCCCGAAGTCAAGCCGCCGGAGTCGGGAAGACGACTACGAGGATGACTTGGACGACTTCATCGAATATGACGATGAAGATGAGCCGGACCCCCGCGGCCTTGGCTATAGCTATGGGTACGACTCCGATGCGTCCAGCGACATGGAAGCTGGTATATCCGATATCGACGAAGAGGAGGCCCGCGCTACGAAGGAGGCCATCAAGGAAGATAAGCGGGAGCAGGAGCTCGAGGAGAAGCTGAGGCGACAGAAGGAAGAGCGGAAGAAGCGGTTGAATCAAGGTCAACGATGAATTTCACCACACGTCTTATCGACCCTATTGACCTACACAGGGCAGCTTAGGTTGCCAATTCCCATGCTTACCCTTGCCTACTTCGTAGGTTGGTTATCGGTACGAACTCTTTGCGGTTATTTCGGTGGAAACCATTTACTTTTTGGTTTAGCCTGACTAAGCTGCATCACCCCAGTGTCTATACCAGAAAGAATTGCATTTGAACGGCGTCGGCGGGGCGTTATCCATCCGGCATACCCAACTAGATGGGGGGTTTAGAGCAACATAGCGTTTTTTAAAGACGGGCTTGTGGGATTTATAGTGTCAGCTTCTGTAGATACAAACGATCAGTTGTGTTTATTAGCAATGCTGGAGAAATCCGTATGTAAATTGAGCAGCTCGGACAGGATATCTACCTTCTTTAGCTCTTTGGCTTTGGTAAAATATGTTGGTTGGTTTTCTTTATGAACATATCCACCTTAGTTCAATACCCTCTTTGGTGCTCTCAGGTCGATACCTTTTCTTATTTTTCAACACTTACCCCCTTCTCGAAGTAGCCAATGGATTGAGTTCGCTTCCCTACTTCAATCCCAATTCTCAGGGCGGCGTTGTTGCAGAACCTCTACTTGAGATGCGGTGGAACGGCCATAAGCTCTCACGGTGCCATTAGGTTGGCTTTCGGTCAATAACTCCAAGTGCTCTTCCCCGCCTGGTAGTAAACCCCCCTTTTTTCCTTTAGCTTCGACAATTCAAATGTTCCCAGAAGCTCCCGTCACAAAACCCCCAAACCCAGCAAAATGCACCAAACCCGCTACTTACTTACAGACTGTCAGATGCCAGAGTATGGCAACTTCAGTATCACATAACGACTGTTGACCAGGATCAATGCATGTATCGAACGACGGGTATCGTATACCGTAACCTGGTTCCCAGGCTCTTGGGGTGGGTAAAAGCAATGAATACATGCCGCCCTCCAGGAAGGCGGGAAAGCCTAATGCACCATCTACAAGGTGATCCAGCAACGCCTCGCTGCCACCCATCTGCCCAACCCCCCAAAAAATGAGAAAGCAAAATGCCAATATCCTCCGCTCCTATAGGCAGTCAGCCCAGCCTATTTCTCCAGTTCGCCGCGCGCGGACCCGCTTAACAACGGCCCTCAACGCTTTACCCTCTGGAGCCCCAGCGCCTCCCTACAGTCGTTGAGAGTCTTCACCTCCGCAAGCAACCCGATCTCTGCTCTGAGCTTTATGAAGGTGGCCCCGTGGTGCCTCCATCTTCCATAGAACCATTCGGCCTGCGGTTCGTAGCCGGGGACCACTGTGGTCGATATGTCGAGTCAGTATTACGGTGAGTGTTCACGACAGTACCCGGCGGGTCGGTCATCAGAACGTGTCTCGGGAGCTTCGAAGTCCTAACTCCCGAGAAGACAAAGTCTAGCAGGGTGGGCGGTCGGAGTCGGGCTAAGGAACAAAATCTGCAGACTTTATTGCTTTGCTTACCTGAGCCGCTCTCGAATTTCTTCAAGTGCCCGTAGGTGCCGCACGCCAGAGCCAGGGAGGGGATGACGGCCGTGATCGACTCCTTCCATTGCTCCGTATACGCCACGTGCGCATTATAGCGCAGGCTGTCGTACTGTCGCGCGAACCCCGGGAGCTTCCCGGCCTGCGCCTTCCACTTGGCGGCGTTCGCTAGGATCACGGAGACCAGGACGCCGAGGACGTCGTCCAGCCGTCTCAGCAGCCCTCACGGCAGGTAGTGCTTCGCCGCGAAGACCCCAAGTCTCTCCTTTATCCCCTCGACGTCGGCCGCATCGCAGTATTTGTTGCGTGCGACTGTGTCCATCAGTGACTTGAGAGCCGCGAGTAGCTCTGCGTAATAGGGAGCGAGGACGGCAAAGGTAGATGACGTAGGGGACGCCTGTTCGGCCTCGGAAGGGGTGTCGATGTTCATTGACGAAGACATTCTTGCGGATGGATTCATGTTAGGTGGAATACCGGTCTAAGTGAGTTCTGTCTTAGCTTTCTGAGAAGTGGGAAAGGGGTGGATTTTGGAGGTTGAAAAGCATCACTATACAGTTGCAGGATACAATGCGATGCTATGCTGAATGACCAACTGACCCATGATAATTCACTCTAATATACCATACCCCATCACCGCCAGGAGTTGTCAGAAGATCGGATCGCCTCGTGTAGTCGGCTTCCATCGCCAAAGTGAAGAGTGAATCGACCCATTTACTCGGAATTATCCGTATGATACGTAGATGCCTGGGCTCCCAACGGCAGCGCTATAGAATCCTCTGCCTAGCCGTTTGCCGATAGGTATAGTATCGTGGATGATTCATCCGGGAAAGGGTATCGCGGCGTGTGATGGTCATCAGGGCAGATTACGGCATCCTCCTCCTTACCGCCCTTTGTGCAATTGGAAGTCCGCGTGACTTGCAAGTCTGTGTTCCTACTTTTTCAGATGGGGATTTCGCGTTTTCTGAGACAACATTCTTCATGGCTAGGGACGCCGAAAGCTGTGCGGAGGGAAGGCTACGGGACCCCTGTGGTCAACTAGGGGCATAGGTTACTCGGTATCGAGTGTGGATCGAGAAAAGCACGATCGAGAACTGGCCCTGCGCCCCACATCCTATGGAGATAGAAACCAGCCCCAGCGATTACCGGTATATGAGCAGAGATGAATGCATAACCCCATGGAACGGTGCTCGCCCGTTACACTGTCCTTGGCCTACCTCTCCAGCCTACAACCCAGCTAACTAATGTCCTCATAATAAAACAACTACAAGGAGAATTTCCATAGCTCAACGTGTATGCTCACGTCTACGCTGACAGCATTTATTATCCGTATCCGGATGACCCCAGAATAAGGAGTTCTAGGGGGCACACATTCACGTACCTAGTTCCCATATCATAAGGTGACACTTGATTGCGGAGCCAGATGTCTACCAACTGTGATATGCCCGACTGCAGTGATCATTGATAAACCTTACAGCTAATCGCGGGAGGTGTTATATCTCTTTTAACCGGATCATAAGGCAAGGATTTATCGAACGGCCGCTCTTAGATTAAGTGAGCGAAGCACCCTCTTCCTCGTCTACATCCTCATCCTTGTCCTGGATACCCAGAATATCGAGCACATCTGCCGTAGCACTATGGACTTCTCTGCTTTCGGAACCTTCGCCAGTTGTACTCATGGTAGCCAAAAGCTCGTCCCTTATATTGGGTTCTTTATCTCCTTTTCCCGGGACTGTCCAGGTTTTCTAGCTAACAGTTAGGCTTCAAATGGAGTCATATGCCCAATTTTATGCTCCGATCTTCTCAAAGTCCAGTACCGGCGTAACATAAACGCTACGTGTTACGGGGTCAACCCTAACGTAGGAATATGAAGGGGCAGGCTTCGGCCAAAATAACTGAGCTTCCTTTATGTTCAGTAGCTGAATTATGAGAATCAGATTGCAAAGTTAACTGATGGGTACTATTTGATTACTGTATAATGAGAGAGAGAGAGAGAGAGATAGAAAAGGAAGGAGAAGGAGAAGGAGAAGGAGAAGGAGAAGGAGAAGGAGAAGGAGAAGAAGAAGAAGAAGAAGAAGAAGAAGAAGAAGAAGAAGAAGAAGAAGAAGAAGAAGAAGAAGAAGAAGAAGAAGAAGAAGAAGAAGAAAGAATATTCCGTTCGGAATACGTCAATGGTAGCGATGGGCTATACTTAGCTGGTCAGAGGTGCCTTAACTACATGGGTCAGTGTCCGCCTAGGAACATAATGGGTCAGAGGTTCGCCATATCCCATACATTTTCTGCGTGCGCGGGGCCTGACTTCCTTTGCAGACCCGTTCCAAAGGCTCTTCACCAGCTTTATATTATTCGATAGACGCCCCTAAGCTTCGACCAGCGTTGTCTGTCTAAAGGTCAGGCTGCAGTGATAGTGTTATCGTTGAAACATATACCCCGAGTGGTTTCTGCATTTGGCCTGCGTTGCCACCTCTCTCCTTGGCCTTTGTCGCCATTAGATTCGGGCCTCCGTTGTTTGGAAGCTAAGTTGGTTATATCCACTGCTTAAAGACCTACTTAGGCATTGACTCAGAGTTCAAGAAGCTGGGAGGTGCTAATGGCAGACTGACAAGTCCTGCCTGCCTGCCAGCCTGCCAATCGGAATGACAAAGAGTTATTACGCATATTGAAGTTGAGGCATCGAACAGATCAAAGATCTCGACCACATCCAGCAAGCCAGATCCAATATAGCTTCCATCCCCATTCTTCTATACGGTATATCCCGGAGGAAGTCATGGACCAACCACCTCATGTAAAGTAAATAGCTAAGTATTCATCTAATCAAGAAGGACACCTTTTGACAGACTAACAAAAACCATCTGGACTTGAGCGGAGCACGAAAGGGAGCAAATAATGGGTTTTAACTGCAGAGGCTATATCCATCATGCACTTTGTGAGCTGTTTCTTCCGTCCAGTCCCTAGCATGTGTTTAATTAAGAAGAAAACACTACCTAGTGGACATGTCCTATTAGCCCAATGGCGCGTGGTATTCTCTAACTACACTTTTCAAGTCAGAAATCGTAGGTAGGATGAGACTATGGCACCTGGAAGTGCTTGCAAGGAACCTATCTCGTCTCGTATTCGGGAAGCTATCCGACATATTCATTAATGGCGCCGCTCACAAAGAACGAAATTGTTAGTTCATACAAGTTCGGACGGAAGCGGGATGTGCTGCGAGTTGATAGGAGTCCGTGCTTCCTTGCCGCTATCCCCAATAGCCAGGCATGATCTCATATGAAAGACTGAAACAAAGACATCAATAGCTATGTACTTAAGACATGAAAGATGCACGATGTCCTCGGCCCAGTAATCACTCGCTCGGTTATTTCGAGCTTCTGCAGGCATCGGTCGGATGTCTGTTGCTAATGGAATCGTTGTCAATCTTAATAGCTAAGCAGTGGCGACACTGGTGTAGGCACCAACCAGGTGGGGTCGCACCGCTGCCTGTGTTAGCGTCCTTCGCTCCTCGTCCCTGCCTCAGTCTCAGATGGAGACGACAGAGTTGCCTGGAGTCTATTTGGAAACCAATTCAAAGTCAAATATTAAAATAAAAGCCCCCAGGATTGTTCTTACTTCCTGATCTCATCTTTTACCTTCATTTTCAAAACTCGACATCCTTTTCACATCAATTGACCCTTCCGGCGGCCATGCAACACTGCCTAGGAACTCTTTAAGTTGATTTAGACGTCTCACTACATATTGCAAGGGCACCTCGACCCACCGCATCGTCTGCTCAGCTCTAGCCCCTTAAACACAACGACAGCAAGTCACTATGCCACCTAGAACTAGGAAGACGCGTGCGGCGGTAGCTGCACAACCCCCACCTCCACCACCACCCCCTTTGGACGGCTGTGTTATTGCCCTGAGTGGCACAATTCCTGGTCGCACGCAAGCATCCATAGAAAAAGACCTCATCCTGCCGCTCGGTGCGACTCTGGCTAAATCAGTCACGGCTTCTACGACCCACCTTGTCACCACTGAAGCTGACTACAACAAGCCTTCGGCCAAGGTCAAGTCTGCCAAATCCAATGATGTGCCCATTGTCAATTTCCAATGGCTTGAGGAGTGTCTGGCCCGGATGACTCGGGTGGACGAGAACAACTATGGCTTGGAAGCACCTGCCGCTCCGTCTTCTGCAGCTGCACCTTCCGCAGCTCCGCCCTCTGCGCCCCCCCAAGCGAACAGTTCTCGAAAGAGAAAGAGGACGCAGACACCGATGGAAGATGACGATGATGTTGACTCGAAGCCGCAAAAGAAGAGCAACCCTGTTTCAGAAGAGCACGAGACAGAAGATCCCAAGGAAGCCAGAGTCGCCGAAGGCCAGATTGCCAAGTCGCTCGACGTCAGAATTCCAGTCGATGAAGGTGCTAACAGAGCGTTGGTCAACTATGAGGTCTACATCAATGACGATGGTCTCATCTATGATGCCTCGTTGAACCAGACGAACGCATCCAACAACAATAACAAATTCTATCGCCTGCAATTGCTCCGATCTGTGTCCGGTCAATATCGCACATGGACCAGATGGGGTCGTGTTGGAGAGTATGGCCAGTCGAAGGCCCTCGGTGACGGCTCCCTGCAGGCTGCCCTACGAGAGTTTGACAGCAAGTTCAAGTCCAAAAGCGGATTGGCCTGGGCCGACCGCGGCCAACCCCCTAAGCCTGGCAAGTATGCTTTCATCGAGAGAAGCTACGAGCCCGACTCGGAAGACGAAGACCATGACGCAGACACCAATGGTGTCAAGGACGAACCGGACGAGGAGGAACCCGTATCCAAGCTGCCTAAACCTACTCAGGAATTGATGGAGCTCATCTTCAATCAGCAATATTTCGCTGCTACCATGGCCCACCTGAATTATGACTCCGATAAACTTCCTCTCGGCAAGCTCAGCAAGACCACCATCACTCGCGGATTTCAAGCCCTGAAGGACCTCTCCGCCCTGCTGGACGATCCGACTCTTGCGCAATCTAAGTACCAGACTCAGTTTCCTCAAGCCGCAGAACAGTTATCCAACTTGTTCTATACCATCATTCCTCACTCATTCGGTCGCAACCGACCCCCTGTCATCCGCGATCAGACCATGCTCAAGAAAGAAATAGAGCTTCTGGAGAGCTTGGGAGACATGAAGGATGCATCTTTGCTGATGAAATCTGACAAGAAGGACGTTGAGAGGATCAACATGCTTGATCGCCAGTTCCAAGGCCTGGGAATGAATGAGATGACTCCATTGAGCCATACCAGCGACGAGTTTCGGGAGCTCAAAGATTACCTCATGAACACTCGGGGGGCCACTCATTCGGCCAACTACCAAATTGCACAAATCTTCCGCATCGAGCGGCAGGGAGAGCATGACCGCTTTGAGCAGAGCGGATTCTCCGGCCCGCCTCGAGATCGCCGTCTGTTGTGGCACGGCTCCCGCTGCACCAACTTCGGTGGTATACTAAGCCAGGGTCTGCGAATTGCACCGCCTGAGGCTCCAGTATCGGGATATATGTTCGGCAAAGGTAGGCTCTAATTTTTGCGACTATTTCTGGAGGTTCGAAGCTAACCTCGCAATCCAGGTATATATCTTGCCGACATGTCTTCCAAGGTGGGTTCCCTGTCGCCGGCGTTTCTTGCATCCTTCCTAACTGTTTCCGCCTTCAACTGGACTAATCAGCGCCAACCCTATTTAGTCTGCTAATTACTGTGTACCGTACATATCTAACGGTCATGCTTTATTGCTTCTTTGCGAGGCCGAGCTAGGCAAGCCTATCCAAGAATTAACTGGCGCTAGTTATAGTGCTGGGGAGGATGCTAAAGCCAAGGGGATGTGGTCGACATGGGGGAAGGGAACGACGGGACCCAGCAAATGGAAAGATGCTGCATGCGTCCACGAATCCCTTAAGGGCGTCATGATGGTAAGAGGTGTCTCAATGCCGCTGACATTGACGTTGATTAACTAACCGTCGAAACTCACAGCCCGACACGACCGTCCAGCCGGGCCCGACAGGTGTCCCCAACGCATACCTTCTGTACAACGAGTATATCTGTTACGACGTTAGCCAGGTTCGCCTGAGATACCTGCTAAGAGTAAGGATGTAGGACATCGGACTCTAGCACGCTCGACACCACCCAGCCTTGCCGGGAAGAACTACACATATCTTTACGACCGTCGGCATCTCGATTATGTTTGCTCCATCTTGGCGGAGGCGTCCAGCATTCGATGTGCATTTGCTGATAGCATCAAAGATATCTGGAGTGGGATAAATGTTTGAGAATCTTATCTATGTTCCATTCCGAGGAGCATGACACTTTGAAGGTATTTCCGGAAAGCTGGAAACGGTCCCCATGAAGGGATGGATCAAGTAGCTACTGATTGTCGTCTATTACTAATGTAGCCAAATTTTGATGAGGGAGTTCACCATCTGTGAGCTTTACTAACTTGGCAACTGCTGCTCTACTGCCTGGACATGTGGGCCACTTGAATTTTTGGTGGACTGCTTCTCGTCATTCCGAGGAGACCCAATACGCTCAATGTCCCACTATCAACATCTACTTACACGACCCGGTCCGGATAACGGCGCTCGCGCCTTATTACGTCTGCTTGCAAAGATAGAAATTGCCAGTCGTGACAACATACAGCGGTCCCAAAGCTTCCATCAATGCCTCTTGCCATAATGAAGTACTGTTGTACTGTAGGTACTCCGTAGTCCTGGCCGAAGACGGCGCTATTCCAGGCAGGGGTTCGTATCGTACCACAACCACGACGTCGAGTTTCCGAGCTAACCACGGAAGAATCGAACGATGCGAATGCTTGAGCTCGCCGTTGCAAGGTAGATACGCGCGTGCGATCGACGTTAGGATCTATCTGTACACACCTTGGCTGCATACGGAAGCACGCACTGCGACAAAGTGACTGATGAAAGGCCAAGCTTCCTACAGGAGGTAGCGTTGTGTTAAATACAGGCTCTTGTAACAGTGGCTTATCCGAGGGCTTGTCGCGTGCTACATCCTCCGTGAGCTACCTACTGAAGTTTAGCTAAGGTCAGGAGTCGCCGCAAGGGGCATGCGTGTGTTGTGCGGAAAAATGATCATGGATACAGATATCGTTCAGTCCTCGCTGAAGTTGACTCGATAGAAATGGTTTCGATCGAGTAATAACAACTCTGGAGCCCCTTTGCGCTCCGGCAGAGATAAGCATTGCCCTGAGCGCGCTGAGCTACTGCAGGTATAGTAGTGTGGAGACGCTTTGATCTCTGTCTTGGCTCTTTCCCCACCCGCAGCACCCCCCGTCGTCCTAACTCACCTAGGTTAACGTAGAGAGTAAAACGAACCCCGAGAATCCCGAACGAGACCCTGGCGAGCGCGGCTGAAAATGGCTGGTTGCTGCGAAGTTCGAACGAACTGCGCTTCCCCTCGCCCGTACACTCATGATCGTACAGTAGGTGTCTGTTTTTGGGTGCTGGGTACAGTAAAACATCGACTCCCCGGACCCTGACTGACCGGTCGGCGGGTCCGGCACTCCAAGGCGAGCGGTCTGGCCGGGGTCGCCATCACGCTGTGGGAAGTGTGGGGAAGTTATTACTATCCTTGCAACTAATTGCCTTGCTATCTATACGGTAGTTACGCTTGTTACGCAATTGTGCTGGGTGTGCAGAATCAGAAAACGAGACATTCTTCGGGGTTGTGTGCCTCCCGGCGGTGTTATTACTGGATGGGTGGATACGTATGCAGATCGTAAGACAGATCATGTAGGTAGACAGGTAGATCCCTTATCTCCAGGAAAGGGGAGCGATATATATCTCTACTCCTCCCCCTGCTTTCCTGCATTGTTTCCGTCGATACTACCCTTTCCTCGCGTCGACGTTCAATCGACGTGTCGCTTAATTGAGGCACAAGGACTAGAGTTTGCACCAGCAGAGTCCCGTCGTGGTCTAACGAACCCTGATAAGCCTGCCTCCCTACCTACATACGTAGGTGATCCTAGCCCCAGTCATTAGCCACAAGGGGAGGGGGCACGTCATTTCGACGGGGCCTTTTGCTTGCCGTTGCGTTTACCTGGAACGGAATTGGGAGCAGCTAGGCGCTTTTCTATTACGCGACAATTACTCGAGAGGAGTCGCGCACTACCACCGCACGAACCAGCCGCTGCCGCATTAGGTTCCCGTCGAGGACGCTATGGAGAAGCTTCACGGCTCTATGCTTGGCGCCGTGGCGCACAAGCTGCAGGTCGATAACGAGGAGGGCCTAACGACGGCCCAGCTGATGGTAAGACTCACGTGCATCTATTTCCTCATTTCCTGGACATGTCAATTAAGGAGAAATTGGCTTCGGGGCCGGGGCGAGGACGGCAGGATACGGCGATGCGCGGGACTGACCCGGCTCGCAGTTAACGAACCATGATCTCAAACCCGTCGAGCCGGCGCGGCGCCAATGGGGCCCCTGGAACTTTGTCGGATTCTGGATCGCCGATTCGTTCAACATCAACACCTGGATGATCAGCTCCACGATGATCGTCAACGGCCTCTCGTGGTGGCAGTCGTGGATATGCGTGTGGCTCGGATATGCGATCGCCGGTTGCTTCATCGTCTTGACAGGTCGAATAGGTGCTGTCTACCATATCGGATTCCCCGTAGTGAACAGATCCTCCTTCGGGATATGGGGTTGTCTCTGGCCGGTCTTTAACCGCGCCGCTATGGGTTAGTCAATGCGCCCATACGTATTCGCATGTGTGCTCTGGCTAATGAGGTTCTAGCTTGTATCTGGTATGGGGTCCAGTCGTACATCGGCGGACACTGCGTATACCTCATGATCCGTTCCATATGGACGAGCTGGGTAAGTTGAACAATGCTCCCTGCATCCTTAGCAAAGCTGATCATGAGACGTCTAGGACCGAGAAACAATCGGGCATGGTGCGTTCTCTCGAGAGTCGGGGACCTCCACTGCCGACTTTGCTTCCTTCTTCCTTTTCTGGTTCCTCTCCTTGCCGGCCATCTGGTTCCCCGTACACCAGATCCGGCACCTTTTCACCGTCAAGGCTTATTTCGTCCCCGTCGCCGGCATCGCCTTGTTTATATGGTCTCTCGTACGCGCCGGTGGTCCTGGTCCCATCGTGAGGCAAGGCGCTACCAGGTCTGGCAGCGAGCTTGGATGGGCGTTCGTGAGGGGCGTCATGAGCTCGATCGCCAATTTCGCCACCCTCATCGTGAACGACCCGGATTTCTCGCGTTTTGCCGGTAAGCCGAGGGACGCCCTCTGGTCCCAGCTTATCACGATCCCTACCGGATTCGCCCTTACGTCTTTCATCGGCATCTTCGTCTCCTCGAGCTCGGTCGTCATTTACCAGGGGACCGAGCCGATTTGGGACCCTCTCGTCCTCCTCGAGAGGTTCATCGACGACGGCGGGCCGGGCGCGCGATTTGGCGTCTTTGTTATCGCCACCGCGTTCGCCCTGGCTCAGCTCGGAACCAACATCGCCGCCAACTCTATCTCGGCTGGTACGGACATGACGGCGCTCTTCCCTCGATTTATCAACATTCGCCGTGGTGGATATATCTGTGCGGCCATCGGCCTGGCCATGTGCCCCTACCAGCTGCTCACCACGGCGAACCAATTCACGACCTACCTCTCGTCTTACTCGGTGTTCCTCAGCTCGATCGCGGGCGTCATGATTAGCGATTACTACTTTGTCCGCAGGGGTTACCTCGAAATCAAGGAGCTGTACGACGCTAGGAAGAGCGGCCCTTACTTCTACACGTACGGGATACACTGGAGGGCGTATGCGGCCTACATCGCCGGCATCCTGATCAACGTGGTGGGCTTCGCCGGCGCGGTGGGCACCCCCGTCCCGATAGCCGCCACGTACATCTACGAGCTCAACTTCTTCGGCGGCTTCATCGTCTCCTCGTCCGTGTACTGGACCCTGTGCAAGATATCCCCGATCCCCGCGTGCAGCCGCAGGTGGCTGGAGGTCGGCGAGGAGATCACGGAAGTCAGCCTCGCCTACGATGACCATAACGACAGCGGCGGAAGCCAGCGCGATATGTTCGTGGACGAGGAGGCGATTGTCGGCGGCACCAAGTACGAGCAAAATGCGAAAGATGTTTGATGGGGATATCAGTGAGCATATGAGGCGGGACGATACGAGGTTATGATGATGTTTTTGGGCATTTCTGTCTGAAATTTTGAGATCGTGTTGAATAGTATGCGGGCAGCGTTCCGTGATCGGACCGACCGACTTTAAGTCTTTACCAGCCATCTTGAGATACCTACCTTATATGTTTGCTCGAATAGCCTGCCACTGTTGTACGTGTTGTGAACTTCGTGGCGGTCGAAACCTCGTACAGCGTGGTGTCTGTATGTATTGGCCACCGCCCCGGATCCCGAGCTGCATGCGACGACTTCGACATGCCTTGAGTTGCGAGGTCTTCGAGATTTTGGGGATATTACGAACCCCTTATCCTCGTCGTTGAGGGATGCCAAAGCCTTACTGATTCGAGCATACGGGAACGTTTAAATGTACGAGTTATGTAGTTTTTCCTGAGGCCGCATTCCATATTCCAAGCTAATCAGGGTACAAGTGCAGTACATATCAAGTAACTTAGGGGTCCTTATCTAAGGCCCTTGCCCCACCATTCCCCCACTACAGTAACTCATGGCCGGAACAGGCAACAGGCGACTGCCTAGTAGGTACCTAGTGAATTACAAACAGTTGGGGACGTACAAGCTTCTGCTTGATGACAACAACTTTCTTATTTAATTCAGCGCCAACCTCGCCTTCATTCCTCTTTGCCTTCAACAGATAGTCAACCGCTGTACACTCCCACCTGCTTATGCTCCCTCTACCTTCGCTGCATACGTCAAGATGGATTCGCAGTCGAGCCCGTCCAGTCGTTTGCTCTCCATGCCGCTGGAGGTGCTCCTTCATATATCCTCCTATCTGACGACTCCAGAGTATGGCCTGCTCCGGCTCGTATGCAAGCACCTCGAGGCATCCTTCTTCAACTCCTTCGCCAAAGAATTCTTCTCCAAGCGTCAGTTCATGTTCACCGAGTTTAGCCTTCAGGCTCTCGTGGACATCTCCAGGTCTCGCTTGGCGCCCACCCTAACATATCTGATCATCAGTGTGGAACGACCAACGACGGCCATGTTGACCGAGTCTGATGAGAGGGTTCGGAACACGGGCCAATATGAGGAATTCAACAGGTTCAAGGAGGAGTTCATGAGCCATCAGTTTATGAAAAGCACCGGCCGCGATTTTGAACTGCTTGCCGAGGCCCTGCAGAATCTTTCCGGCATCAGGACCGTGGGTGTGCGGGACTATAGCTCCCCTGGTCGTTCCAGGGACGGCGCCGGAGCTCTATGGAGTAGTTACGGCGCAACTACGTTGTATCAGCAGACGGGACTCCGTCCGCGCAACACTAGCTTCCACGACCAGTCCCTTTATCAATGCCATGTCTTTCAGACAGTCCTGAGGGCTCTGGGGAAATCCCCCAACGTCAATGCCGAACGATTCGAAGTCATTCTTAGGAATGAAACTCTGCCAGACCAGGCGTTCTACATTCCTCAACACCTAGAGCCGACCCTGGCACCTGTCCTGGCCAATCTTAAGGCGCTCTATTTGGATCTCGACGACAGGTTGCCACCTAGTAGATTTGCACGCGGCTACGGTGTTAAATGCTGGTACAGCGTTGCTCTGATGAAGTTCCTGTCGAAACTCCCAGCCCTTGAGCATTTGCGGCTAAACTTTCAGCACTACGCTTCTGTGCATGCTTCAGAATTTCTGCAGTGGCTCTCAAGACGGCCTGACGGCCCAAAGGACCGGTCGGGACTCGCTTTACCCGACCAACGAGCGCTTCAAGTAGCAAATACCCCGGAGGAACCACCACCTGTCGAATTCACGCGTCTTAACCAAATCGACCTCGGTTTTGCAACGGTCAAGCCTCACATACTGGTCGAGCTTTACAAGAGATATCAGTCGACATTGCGTTCCATTAGCCTTCACAAGGTCACATTGGAGCCAGCAGATAGGATGCAGAGAGTTAACCTCTGGGCTCAGCTGTTCGACAAAATCTCCAAATCTGGCCTGGATCTATCTAGTATTTCTCTGCGCTCGCTAAGGCAGACGTACAGTTACTTCGGCCCATGGCCAGTCACGTTTAAGGGTACCCCTGTAAATGGGGAGAAGAACTGGGCAGGCAGTGACCTGGACTGTGCTCTGAGGGAGTTCAGGGATACCGTTGTCGTCAATTGGCCGGACAAAACCGACCACTCCGACCACTCCGACTTCTCCGGCCACTCCGACGTTAGTGAAGAATCCGACGAGGAGGAAGCAGAGATGGACGAGGGTGAAAATTAACATATGATCTCGATCTTCCCACCATCCTTGTAATCCTCGTCGGCCTGTTTACGAATTGTTATTTTACTGCAGTTTTTAAACAATATGTATTGATGCCCCGCGGAAGGGATACAACAGCCTCCTCACAAAGGTTGCTAGTTGCTCATGTAGTGCTGAAACGACGTCGTTACTGGATTCCATCAAGCCTTGATCGGTGACCATGCTTCGGGCCCCTCGCTCGGTGGCGATATATATATATATACGTCGACCATAATCTTCTCAGGTCACATGGCCTCGTCCCAGGTGTCCTATGTCAAGACGAAGACAGTTTACCGCGTTAGGAGGCATTTCCGCTTAGCCTTCCCGGGCATGAGATCGCCTCCATCATACGGATAAGCCAGTAATTCACCGGAACGAAACAGCCTGCAACCCACAACAAGACCAACCGGGTTAGACGGCACATCGGGCAGCATCCCTCTCGAAGAAGTCGAGAATCGCGCCGTAGGTCATAGGGGCCAAATACTTCTGTTCGCCGGCGACAGTTTAATATTAGCAAACAAAAGCGACCAATCTCCGCCGCCGACCTTGGCGGGGTAGATACGAGATGCCCGTGGCCGGTTCGTCGGTTAATAGTCAGTCAGCTAACTCACTTACCAGATTTAAACCCTTGGCCCGCGCCGAGGACAAGGACGGGTCTGGAATTCGCTTGCGTCGGGGAAGCTATGCTGCACAGGCGCCGTGCAGTTACCGACGCAGAACGGGGCCGTCGCGCTCTGGGTCATCGCGAGCCGAGCGGGGCTCCTGTCAGCCGCAATGATCGATATACTACCATCCATCCATGCCTGGTCCAATGTGGGAGTGAAATGGGGAGGTTTGGAACTTGGAGGAAGCAGGCGGGGAGCGGAATTTACCCACTTCCGGTTACCACGGGGGCCCCATGGGGCCCCTGAACCCGTTCCTGCACCACGGCCGGCCCCCCGATTATCGCCAACTCGCCGACCGTGACGGGCTGTCGTGCCCGCGCCGCCGCGGCCGCCAGCATCTCGGGGAGGCAAAGGTGTTGGGGGCGAGGAAGTCGGTCTGCAAGGCGGACGCGTCACCTGCGACCAGATAGCCGGCGGAGTCGGGGGGGGAAGGGCGCCGAGACGGAGTTGCCGCCAAGCCGGGAAGTCCGCGAAGAACTGCGCCGCCGCCGCCGTTCCGAACCCCACAATCGAGATGCCGTCCGAGATGCGGCCGACATCGCTGTCTGGCGTGCAGTACATCCTCGCACCCGATGCTGTAGGTCCCGCTCACGGTCGCGTACCGCTGCGGGGTGGTGGCCGGTATGACCCGCTGTCAGCTTTTCTCCGTCTTTCGAAATGGTTTCCCTAAGTTACCTATCCAGGGTCATCATGATATCGCCATGCATCTCATTTTTCATATTATGTGCTAAGGCAGTAATTCTTAAACCTGTGTGCTAAGGGCATCGTCTTAATCCCCGTGCGCTCTGTTGTGCTTGTATCTAACAAACTACCCTGTTGCCCTAACAAGTCTTGTACATAACCAATGCATAGTGGGGCAGCTGGGACTGCAGCCAAGCCTTCCATCACATGGGTCCAACCCCCGCTCCCCCGGCTGCCTCCAGTGGCTCCCCCAGCTCACTCACTCAGCTCCCAATGAGGAGCTGAGTGACGGGAGGCTCAGCAGGCCCCCGGCCCCTCCCCTCCCCCCCTCTTCCCTTTACTTACTATGTATCTGCCACGCCCGGCCGCTCCGTTTCCGAGAGCCACCGAAAACCCCCACCTGATGTCATCCTGTACTGGGAGCTGCTTCCCCCTCAGGGTCTTATGTACTTACACACGGCTCCATCACCTCCCCATCCTCGCGTTCGGACTGAACACCCAATCCATATAGAAAGAGCGAGCCGAGATAGTCCACCCGGTGTAGGGATCTGAGACGGAAAGGAAAGCTTCACTTCCTCGTTTTTAAAATCTAGACAGTGTTTTAGGTTTGTACCCCCCCTTACTGCTTTGTATACCTGCCTGGTGCCCTGACACCCTGATGGGACCGGGATAGAACCAAACAAGCTCAGGTAACATCTCCAAGCTTCACCTTGTTTCCGAGCTTCTGCCTTGTGATATTCCTCACCACTGAGAAGCTACAGCAGCTGAACTGCCCATTCACCGCCGACCTCCTTTCCAAGACTTGTGCTTCATAAATACCGACCTAGTTCGCCATTCATCGCATATCACAACGAGGAGAATAAGGCTCCTCACCGTCGACATACACAACCGTACTCAGGAACCCCGACTATCGAAGTAAATTAACGACGCAACAATCATGTCGTCCGCACAAAAGCGCATAAGCAAGGTACTTGCTTCTCTTTCCCCTCTCTCCGCCCCTCCTCCTTCCCCCATCTTCTTGTCAACCACCCCATCTAATCCCTCCTCCAGGAACTAGCAGAGTGCACCGCCTCGCCGCCTGAAGGCATAACCATCCGCCTGCCCGACGAGTCCAACATCCACGTGTGGTCCATCACCCTGAAAGGGCCAGCCAACACGCCGTACGCGGGCGGCTCCTTCGACCTCACCTTGACTTTACCTCCCGATTACCCGTTCAAGGCGCCCCAGATCAACTTCGTGACGCGCATCTGGCACCCGAACGTGACGAACGACAGCGTAGGCAACGTGTGCTTGGGGATCCTGAAGCCGGACAACTGGAAGCCGCCGTGCCGCGTGCGCGCCGTGCTCGAGGCCGTGCGCGCCCTGCTCGTCGAGCCCAACCCGGACGATCCCCTCGAGGCGCGCATCGCCGACGAGTACCGCACCGACCGCGCCGCGTTCGAGAGGAATGCGAGGGCGTACGTGCAGAGACATGCTATGAAGTGAGTTGAGTCGGTGGGATGCGAGGGATGTCGTGCCTCGCGGGGCTGAGGATATTTCGAGCAATGCCGCAAATCATTGGAAAGACGATAGGTCTCGCGAAATGAAGGCATGGATGAATCGGTGGACACACGAACGAACGGAGGAAACGGCGGCGTATGGCATGGGTGATCAGGCACTGCTTTTCTACTAATCCTGAAAATTTCGGTAGCAACTTCGTCTTCATCTCCGTCTTCATCTTCAACACGTTCATAACACTGTTTAATCGCGCCGGTTTAAGCAGGGGACCCGATAATAGGTTATCTAAACGGGGTGGAGGATAGAGACGCTTGAACGATGGAGCATCATCCGGCAACAAGGGGTGACGTACGAATCCCCCGTACCGTATTTGTGGTGCCGTGTAGGCGAAAGCTTCAGAGCACTATAGCCAACAGATCTGGCAGGTGAAATCCAGCAGCTTGTCCAAAGACACGCCAGGTAAGAGGAATAAACGAAACGAAGACGTGATTCGCATCATCTACACTAGACGGAAACCTACTTTCCACGTGCATATCAATGGCATTCAGCCTGTAGAGTATTCTCGTACCAATCCATTCACCCAAAGTACTGTATTGACTACAGCACGATATTGGCATCGTAAGGTCTCAAGTCACGTCGCAATAAACTAAGCCACGGATCGTTATGGGAAGCAGAACGCATTTAGATATAGATTCTCACGAGCGCTTGCGCTGAGCATCCCGGACCGGCTGGCTACCTAGCTTTTAACTACAGTATCTAGTGTAACACACGCAACCGATCCGGCGGCGGCTGTTGCCCTTCATCTTTCAGCCAAACTCACAAAGGCAACGCAACGCAAGAGCCCGCCGGTAATCCAAGAATGAATGCTGTACTGTGTTGTACCGTGCTACTGCCATGTGCCGAGCCGGGCAGGGGAATCAGGCCCTCCTCGTCTCCGTCCAAGGGCCCCCAGGCCATGTCGTGCAGGTCTGCCCTGTCTCTCGGCTTCGTTTGTAGTGTACGCTGGAGGTCCCTCCTTATCTGGCTCCAATGGCATGGGATATCTAGAGTCCTTGTTGCTCAGTTGCGTTCCTGATCCGTCCAGACCTGCTGTTCTAAAGCAAGGCTTCAAGTTCTCCGCTTGCCGGTTCCGGCGTCGCGCGGGGTATATTGCAAATACACCGATCTGATCGAAGGAAGGAAGGAAAAAGTCGAAGAATAAAAAGCGAGAGAATGGCCCTGCCAAGGGGCTAAAATCGGGGTTAAGGCAAACGAGTTGCCGGTTGAAAAAAAAAATTCCTGTGCCAATGTGTCGAGGCGCCAAAACATGTGAAACAAATGGGACATGCTATTCCGTCCATATGATATATGAAGCCCTTTCGCCCTATGTTTTATGTATTCCGTCCATTTACCAAAGCCGGCCGTGAGAGTCGTAACACAGTATGATGTCATTAGAAAAACAATATGCTGATGTATGCAGTACAGGCTTCCGAGAAAAATTGCAAAGATGAAGATATCGGACCACACACATGCCGGCTGCGCGTGTAGGAAGAGGTGTTGGGAGGAGTAAGTTGGTTCGGGAGTATAACTGACGGACTAAGGAGAGGGCGCAAACGCCATAAAGAGGATGGAGAGTGGTCGGAGATGAAATGGCTTCTACATCATCTCGGCAGGAAAGGTGTGATCTTTCCGACGACTCCAGAGGGGGCCCCTCCTCTTGACATTGAAGTCGGGAATGATGGCATCGTCGCCCAGGGTCATCTTTTCCTTCTCGGCCTTGACGAGGAATCGCCGCTCCAGCCTCTTCTGGTCGACCATCTCCTGGCTTATATGGCCAAACCCGTTGCGGCGCTTGAAGCAGGCGTCCATCAGGGCGTTCGCATCGATGAACCTGCGCGGGATCGTCTGCACCACCTGGAAGATCTCCATAAGATCCCCAACGGCCTTGATCTCGGCCTCGCCTAGCTTGAAGATGGTCATGGCGACGCGGAAGAGCGTCTTGGAGCCCTCATAGAAGAAGACATCCCATACCCGCAGTGTGCTCTCTATGGGGAGTGTGCCGATAAAACAGCTCATGAACCAGGCCGTCATGCAGAGCGTGATGGGAGGGAGTCTCGTGGGCTCGAGCTGCTTATTCCTGTTCCTTCGAATTCTGTTGGTTCGAATCGACGCCGTGTCTGTGCCATCCAGCTCGCCGCCGATCTTGGCCCAGACCGCGGGCATCGACTCCCTGAGTTCGGACATCAGAACGCCGAGGTCGACGTTAGCTCCCTCGAGGCTGACCTCGTGCGTCCCGGGAAGATAGACTCGAGTTATGATGTTTAGGAGCCAGAAGGCGTGTTCCTCTGTCTCGACGAAGAGCAAGAGTAAGCCCGCGAGAAAGTTGAGTGACTGGCAATAGCCGATACGCGGATTGTAGATGGCGAAAGCATGCAGTACGCGGCGCAGGGATGAGATCATCGGCGTCTCCCGCCTTTTCGTTCCGTCACTTGGTGGCGCGCTTTCCGCCGTGTATTGGCTATTGCGCGACCCTGCGGGTTCGGCTGACGTAGAGGCGGAGTGTGAGCGGAACTTCAAGTTGTCGGGAAAAGTGCGGTGCAGGTCACGCTCGATGGCCTCGAGGTCGACATCCTTAACATCTCGCTTTAGAAGCTCATCGTACAACCCTGCATGTTTCGCGAGAATTGCGGGACCTCCAGCATAATAGAACCAAGCTGCACCTCGCCATTCGGGGGGGATGCCCTTGCGGATAAACCGCTTCGTCTTCGCAGATCGAGGAGGGAACCGGTTGGGGCTGTCCGTCATAAGCCCGTTTTCCTTCAGGTACGCACACCACTTCCTCTTCCTCCTTGCGAGATACTCCGTATATCCATCGTTCCAGGCATTGTACTGGTCGCGGGTGATATACTGATTTTGCTTGCGGAAACCATAGCGGTCTCTGTCGGCATCCAGAGTCAAGGTCATGTCGGTTAGCTGTCGTTGTGGCATGCGCGGGCGAAAGTCAGTGTCTTCGTCATCCCGTAGGCCATCCTCGACCACTACCATTCCGGAGTCATGCTTCGCCTCGAGATCTACACTACCGCGAACTTCCGTCTCCTCCCGAGGCTCCTCCGGGTGTCTCTCCAGCGAGTTGTCTGGGGGGTTTTCTGGAGGTTCCTCTGGGAGCTTCTCCGTGGGGAAAGACGGAGCACCAGAGGCCCGGATCGCAGCCGGGTCTCGTACAATCGTAGAGTCGGGGACCTTGGCACGCGTAGTCTGCATAGGTGGAGGCCCCGTCATTGCATTCAACACTAGCGTTCTCCTCCTTAGTTCCGATCCCGCCGTCGGTGGCCTCGAGTCGTTGTCCTCGCCATTGACCTCGCGCCCAGAATCGTCCTCGTACTCATTTTCGTACAGATCTATTACATCGTCGACGCTGAATTCTTCGTCTACCGGCCCTCCATACATCGAGATTCGAAATGTGGACTGACGATACATGGACGCTCGCGAGGTCATCCTCGTCACGATACTGCTCCTCCCCGTTCCCGTCGTGCCCTGCGTCGTGGACTCTGACTGCTGTGGCCGGTATCTCGATCGTAATTCGTCCGAGGGTAACGAAGCCATACGGGGAATTGGGTCGGGACTCCAAACTGTACCGTTACTGCCATCCATACGGTTATGGGAGATGGGTGGCCTGGAAGTCGGTGTGTTCGGCTGCCGAATCCTGCTATGGAAGCTGTCACCGTGATGGATCTCGGACGGTCGAATCGGAAGCGAGGCGAACGTAGCGGAGGACTTGTTCGAGGAGACGGATTGGCCTCGTTCCCGAGGCCACGAGGCAGTGGATGGTGTATGATTGGGCGAGATATCGGAACGGCTCGGCTCAGATCGCATCAGGTTAGACGGATTTGCTCTTATATCTGGGTATATGCGCGCGTTGCTCGCGTTCCTGGGCCTCGAGAAATTTCCCACCGACCTAGGCGACGTTGGCTCTGTTGTCGGATATCGAGCGTCGAAGATGCTGTGTATGGGACTTCGCAGGGGAGGAAATGCGTCCCGCGTCTCCGAGGTAAGCGAACTGTTCCTCTGGCTTGCTTCTGAGGGATCCTGTTGGCACGGTACCGAAGTTGCGGTCTGGCCATACTCGACTGAATTGCTCCTATCCCCACGAGAATCACAGCGTGGAGAGGGCAGCTGTGACGGAATAGGACTTTCGTCCGTTGTGGATGGGGCGGTACAGGTCGAGCCTGAGATGCGAATATAAGAAGGGAATGGCGTCGTGGCGGCAGAGGAAGAAGTGTAATTCGTGTCGTCGCGGTCGCGATTCATGGCGTGACCGGCCCACGGCGCTGTCATTGGCGAGTCCGGGGCTTGTTTCGAATGACTGACGTCCATGATGTGCTGGTTTGCGAGGGCGTAGGGTCCATAGTCTCTGTATGTCGGGCCTTGCCCTAGTCCTGGAGCGAGGCCGTCGAGAGCTACTGGATATGAATCATCATATTGTGCGGATGCCGCATCTTCAGGGATTCTTTGTGTGCGTCCCGAAGGATATACGTGGTACGGGTTCATCTCGTCGGCCTGGGCCATTGTTCGCACCATGCTCGGCGGGCAATGGCCAGCCAGTTAGGCCTTAGTATGGTGCCTCGAGAACCTCGATCTCCTGACAGTGTCGTCTATGAATTCTGAATTGCAAGGGTGAATCGTACAGAAAGAAGTGTACAAAGTTACAAAGTTGACAAGATACCGGTACCGTGGTAATCGAAGTAAGGGATGTACGTAGCTCAAAAGGGAATCTGGGAGTTCACTGGAGAATAAATTGACGAATGAAATGGGTTTTGGGGTTCAGGTGGTGAGCGGGTAATTTTCTCAGCATCCGAAAGTTCCCTGCAGTTGTCAAATGTAAGGTGAGGTGCAAATGAGTGTCCCCGATTCGGGTTCCCACTGGCCCACAGAAATTCAGGTCCTGGTCCAGGTGACGGGATGCGATGTGCTTGGCGAAACAATGCCTGTACGATGTTGTCAAGCTTTTGCTTCCCATTCAACGGTCGGAAGAGTTGTGCTAAAGTGGGCAAAAAAGAGGGATGTGATACCCATCTCCTTCACATTCGGTACCTAATCAGGTTGGGGGTGGAAACCCAGATGAAGTCAATCAGATCCGGGAGAAGTTGAAGAATCGAAATAACAAGCTCAACTGAACAATGCTGGACTCGAGGGGGGGGGGGGGGTTAGAATAAAGCCGCGGCGAACGATGGTT